>CAMZMU010000107.1:120596048-120825608 GCA_947311845.1 Poa pratensis | reverse complement strand
TCCCCTGATGACAAGAGCTCAGATAATGTGGACCTCCCTAGGATGCGCATGTTCAACGACTGGATTGCTGACCTTGCTCTACGAGAGATCACACGAGTTGGGCGCGTTATACGTGGTCCAACAACCAGGCTGTCCCGATCCAGAGTGTGCTTGATCGGGTTTTAGTGTCGGTGGAATGGGAAGTGGCTTTTCCTTTGTGCTCGCTTCGTGCGATTACTAGGATTGGCTCAGATCATTCCCCCCCCTCCTTTCTTCCGGAGGAGGGGCCACGCCGAGGTCGAACCGCTTCCACTTTGAGGAGTTCTGGCTTAGTCAGCCGGGCTTTGTGGAAGCAGTTCGCAGAAGTGGGACTTGGCGGTCGCAACTCCCCCCCGCGCCTATAATGCGGTTGACATTTGGCACCATTGTGCTAAAGTCGTGCGCCAATTTATGCGTGGGTGGGGCGCGAACTTAGGCGCAGAGGTGCGAAAGAATAAGGCGGACATCCTCGGCCAGATTCAGACGCTCGATGTGGTGGCTGACTCAGGCTTGTCCGCTGATGGATGGTTGCAGCGGTATGCTTTGGAGAACTCCTTGATGGAGATCTACAAAGGCGAGGAGATATTCTGGCGACAGCGTAGTCGTCAGAATTGGATTCTTCGTGGAGATGCTAACACAGCATACTTCCATGCCATTGCTAATGGCCGCCGTCGCAGGTGCTCTATCCCGTGCCTATGGGCGGATGGCCTCCTTTTAGAGGAGGCCCAGGACCTATCCGCCCACATATACTCCTTCTATAAGGAGTTATTTATGGAGGGCCCCGCACGGGGGTAGCTTTGGCACCGCACTTCTGGCCCTTAGGGGCTTTAGTCTTGGATGACGAGAATAGGGAGCTTACTATCCCTTTCAGCCCTGAGGAGGTGCGCAGAGCTATAATGGGGATGAAGGCCAACTCGCCCCGGGTCCGGATGGCCTTCCTGTCTCCTTCTTCCAGAAATTCTGGGAGGTTATTGAGGTGGTGATTATGCCGATGTTCCAGGAGTTCTATGGGACACTGGTTATGTCTCGCCTCAACTTTGGCGTGATTACCTTGATTCCTAAAGTCGTAGGGGCCACAGATATACGTCAGTTTAGGCCGATCACGGTGATCAATGTCATCCAGAGACTTATTGCCAAAGTGTGTGCAACACGCTTGGCGCCAGTTGTGGAGCGCCTCGCTCACCCACATCAGTTCGCCTTTCTCAAGGGACGATTTATCCATGACGGGATTCTGGCTCTTCATGAGGTTGTTCATGAAGTCAAGGCTAGACATCTTAAAGGTGTCTTCCTTAAGCTAGATTTTCAGAAGGCATATGATCGTTTGGACTGGGCTTTTCTCCGCCAGGTCCTCGAGCGTCGTGGGTTTGATGACCGCTTCATATGCTGGGTTATGCAAATCGTCATGTCTGGGAACACGGCCATAAACATTAATGGAGACATTGGTCCTTACTTTAGATCTTCGTGTGGGGTGAGAAAGGGGACCCAATCTCCCCCCCTTCTCTTCGACCTTGCCGGTGATGCCTTGGCGACTATCTTGGACAAAGCCAAGAAGGCCGGCCACATCTCTGGTGTGGTTGGGCACCTTATTCCTGGAGGTGGGATCACTCACCTCCAGTATGCGGATGATACCATGATCATGGTGGAGGGGTCGGAACTTGACATTGTTAATCTCAAGTTCCTTCTCCTCTGCTTTGAGGCCATGTCTGGCCTCAAATTAACTTCGACAAGAGCGAAGTCATGATCATGGGGTACTCTCCTGATGAGCAACAGCGGATAGCGGACAAACTAAATTGCAAGTTATCTGCCTTCCCTGTTACTTATCTTGGGATGCCCCTTAGTGACTCTAGGATCCTTATTAAGGACCTAGAGCCGGTTACACAACGTGTCAAAGCTAAGGCGGAGCCTTGGCAAGGGCGGTTCACCTCTAAGGCGAGCAAAACAGTCCTGATTGACGCATGTCTCTCTAGTCTACCTATGTACCTGATGGGAGTTTATATACTCCCAGAAGGCACACATGTCACCTTTGACAGGGAACTCTCACGCTTCTTCTGGCAGGCGGCCAATGGGCGTCAGAAGTATCACATGGTCAAATGGGCGGATGTGTGCGCCCCCAAAGACATGGGGGGCATAGGTATCTTATCATCTCGTAAGATGAACGTGGCGCTCATGCTAAGATGGGTGTGGCGGATACTTAGAGAGGAGGGGGGTTATGGCTGCAACTTATCAAAGCGAAATACCTGCAGGGCCGCCCCCTCCTTTCTTGTGACCGTCAGGATGGATCCCAATTTTGGCGGTCCATCCAATCCATCAAGCATGAGATTAGGAAGGGTGTTCGCTTCTCCATTGGTAATGGAGAGGGCACCCTCTTTTGGCTGGACACGTGGCTTGGTGGGAGCTCGCTACAGCATAGGTTCCCCTCCCTGTTTGCTATTTGCGCGGACCCGATGCAGCTGGTGGGCGCGGCGATACTCAATGGGACTTGGAACATCTCGTTCCGACGAACATTTTGTATTGCCGAGGCTACAGCCTGGGCGGAGTTACAGAGTTTACTTCCGGAGGCGCTGTCGGGCGGCCGTGACCTCGTGTCATGGCACTTGGCGCCCTCTGGGACGTTCTCCGTAATGTCGTCTTATCGGAATCTTTTTAGTAACCCAGTTAGAAGTTGGGCCTCTCCACTCTAGAAGGCTCCCTTACCGTTAAAAATCAAAATCTTCGTGTGGCAGCTTCTTAGGGACCGCCTCCCCTCAGGGGTGGAGGTACGTAAGCGACAGGGGCCGGGTGATGGGCTTTGCCCCATGTGTGGGATCCCCGAGACAGGAACCCACATCCTCTTCACCTGCCCCGCTGCCAGATTTCTATGGAACTTCGTCCACGAGGCGCTTGGGCCTTCTTGGCAGGCCTCATACCTCGGCGAGTTCTTAGAAATCCAGGCGAACCGTACCGGGGAGAGGCGACGCCTCTTCTGGTTGGTGTTTGCCGCGTTGACGTGGACCCTGTGGACAATTCGCAATAAGATGGTGATCGAGCGGATCTTTCTCCGACGTGCTTATGACTCGATGTTTAAATTTCTGGCTTTCTTGCAGCAGTGGTACCCGTTGTCTAGGCAGCGGGACAGGGGCAGCTGGATGACATGCTCGCTAGACTTGTGGAGACCGCTCGGCGCATCTCCTCTACTACTTCCAGCTAACGCCGGAGGGGCTTAGTTTTTTGCTCTCTCTCTTTCTCCCCCCCCCCCCGATGTAACTCTCTCACCGCCCCCCTTTCCCCCCCCCCCCCCCCACCTCCCTCTCTTGCTTCTTCCTCTTGGGCTTACTTGTGCTGCTGCCCCAGCAAGCGGTTTCTAGTTCCGTCCTCATGTTTGTAACTGTGTATGGACTTGCTTGGCATGTTGTTTTATTTATAAAGCGGGGCGAAAGCCTGTTTCGAGAGCAACGTCAATTAAGATAAATGCTATCTATAGCTGAAAAGGGAAAAAAACTAACAATATTTAAGATTTCAAATATGCCAATCGGATCACTATTTCACACATCAGATAGTGTGTCTTGTGTGTTTTTGCAGCTGTCATTGCTGGTTTCCAACTTGTTAGGAAAATCCTGCTTCAAGGATCAGCACCAATCACAAACCCTTAGCATACTTTATGCATAGTGATGATCAAAACAGTAGTTATAGTTTATTTTAGCTTTAATGCCCTTCAGTAAAAAAGTGCATCAGATTACCATCCAGATAATTGAAAAAGAAACAGATACAATTTACTCTTAAATATCTACTCAACCCTTAAGCAAGAGAACAATATCACAGCAGACTAATTCCCAAAACAAAAAATGTAACTGGAATTTGTTACTTTCCATATTTGCAGAACGGTTTTTTTTTTTTCGATCAAGGGGACACGCCTACCCAATTTGTACTAATAAAATTGCTTAGATCTAAAAACGGTAAGCCAACATGGGGAAATGGTAAACCCACTGACTACGAAAGCAACATATTCCCCACATATTTTTCTTGAACAAAACTTTTCCATAAGCCCTTTGCTGTTTAAAGCTTCCACCGCCACTTAGTCAGCAAACTGATGTTGAATTTCTAAAGGTATTTCAATTCTAAACCACCTCCAACTTAGGTGCACAGAATTTCAACGATCTAATCATATCGTACTTCTTCTTGTGTTGCCACTACTGGTAAAACATCTACAAGCTTAATAGAGATTCGGCGAAGCAAATATACAGACATGCGGCACAGCAGGATATTACCTGCGGTATAAAAATTCCTGTAGGGATAATAGTCACGGGAGTAATAGTTGTTGGACTGTCTTGCACGGATGTTTCTGACCTGTAACGTCTCAAGGTTGCAGGCTAGTTGTTTGGATAGATTGCCACGGTTGCTTTTGGAGGCAAGCTACCACCTGAACCCAGCGGAACATGCGGAACGTGGGACTTTTTTTTCGCGCGAAGAAGTTTGCCGTCGGAAGCTAGCCGATTCGGCTCTCCCGCAGGGGCAAGGTTTTTCTAGCCCTTTGAGGCTAGCTAGCCCTCAAAAGCAATATTTTTTTTTGGGTACCAAACGTATCTCCTAGCCTGGCAAGGCTATAACTGATTTTGCCTAGGATCCAAACGTACCCTAAGTCTCCTCATCAAACCCCCGCAGACGAAGAGCCCGTGGGGATAATACACCCATCGACGATCCCGGCGGAAGTACCGTGTGCAGTTGAAGCGTTTTTTGAAGCACTAGTCTGGCAGTACCATCAGAATTGACCTTCCTCGCCCATATTTCAATGAATGGTTTTGTCACTAAAACAGTTTTCAATACAGCGAGCCCAATCCCATTGTCCTGCGTTCGTACCAACTGATAGCAGCTCCAGTGGGTATGTTGCTGATTTGCTGGCTTCTCAGTCACACCAAGGCTCTGTTTCTCAAGATCAAACTCAAGGATGGTACCTCCTTGAGACACCCAACAAAGTGTATTCCCAATATGGATGCTGGGCGTTATGAAGCCAATAGCACCTGGCATTGTTTTTTATATAATATTTCCCCAAACACCGGATTCTGACTCGTAGAGGCAAGCAGATACGCTCGAGGCATTTCTGTCGTTGTACAGCAATACCAATTTGAAGGGGGTCGAGCTGCAATCGCCGTGCACATGGCCATTGCCACCAACGCACACAGCACCCCGCCATTTTGGACGAGGGCTCCGTCTTTGTCGCCGATGAACTCCGGAGGAAGACCTATTCGGCGCTGGTGGCTGGTGATCGGATCGCACACGACGGCCTCGGACTGCGCAAAGTTGATGAAGAGGAAGAGGCCGTGGCGGCATCCACGGAAAAACCAGACTTGTTCGCACTGGCTCTGCGGCGGCAGCGAGAGGCGGGCGGCCGGGATGCGGTCCGGCGGGTCCAGCGTGGGAACGAAATCGGCTCCGCGACCGTTGAAGAAGAAGTAGCCGAGGAGTGGAGGCTTCCCGTGGTGTTCGCGGAAACGGCGGAAGAATCCGGGGTCGGAGAGGACGGCGAGCCAACGCTTGCAGACAAGAGAGGCACGGGGGAGTGAAGAGGGAAGCGGAAGGAGGCGGAGGAGGATCTCCCACAGGAGGTTATCGTCCTCCAGCGGTGGCAACTGCGCCGCCGCCGGCGGCCTGGCGGGGGAGGAGCGGACTGCGGACGTGTAGCATTAAACCCTAGCAAGTGTTGTGGACCTTGTGGTCGGTCTGAAGCTTAACGCCTCGACCTCGAGGCAGCCAGGCAGGTCTGGTTCAACCAGTACGTGTGAGTTTGTAATTTGGTGTGTTAAGCTGACATATCCGCTCAGACCCATGAATAACTCTAAACTTCTTGGTGTTGTGTCACACAACATAGAACAGGCACCACGAAATTGATCACATATCACCTACACTCGCTTGTCCTCTTCGGGGAAGAAGGCCTCGAGAGCATCGGGAGGAACGAGGCGGTGAGAACCTTTGTGCCAGCTGCCTGAGGCGGTGTTGTTTGACGTGACCACTCGGTGCACGGGTCGTGCCTAGCCATGTCACGCCGGTGACGGCGGTGTCGGAGCCCCCGATCGCGTCGCGGTCCGCGGCCTCAGAGAAGACTGCCGTTATTGTTGTCGTGCGGTTGTCGTCCTTCTCGACCGCGGCCGTGGACTCCGGCGTCCTCTTGAACGCGACCTTCTCAAATCTGCAACGACAAATGCCATGCCACGCGCGTAACTCCCCAAGAACGTGCAGGACGTGCGTAGCGGGAGCTCCACGCGCGGCCACCACTCGCTGCCGCCGCTCACCCTCCCGGACTACGAATGGCTCCGCTCTGTTCCAGCCACCATCCTCAGTCCCCATCTAATGACCTCAACACCCACGAGCCACGGCCACAGACACACATGTAATTGGCTGTATGTACCTTCAGAGTTTTTTTTTTCCAACTTGCTAATGTAAGATAGTACTCCTGAGTTTGATGTGGATAATATATAACCAGCTGTGCACTATGCTCCTAAATCCTAAAGGTGATAATGCTTGGTGACTGGATCAAACAAATCGAGACGGAGGGTTTATGTGTTCGGAGAAACAATTTCGTCAAACTCTAAGTACGCAAGATGATTCCTTGATCAAAACAAATATTCCTCGACAATGTAGCCAAGTGGCCACAAAACGGCATCAAAAGTGATCAAGATAAATTAGTTATTATTTTAACATTGCACTAGTCAGCACAAAATAAAAAGCTTTACAACGACCAGAGATCTTAATTTGCGGATTCAAGAATTTGTTGTCATAAAATTGGTGTAGGAGTAAGAACACTTTTTTTTTGAAAGTCGAAGAACATGTTTTATAGTCTGCACCATTCTCGTTCTGTTTCTCTCTTCTTTGTCTATGTCTATGTTGTTTGAAGATGATGGTGTATTCTTGCTCTCTGGTGGCATGATGGCATCGAAGTAGATGTTCTACCCTAGGTACTCCAACCTTTTAAGTTATATCTGATGTAAAAAAAACTTTTAAGTGACCTTAATCTGGCCTGTAAAGGCCCACCCCACAACATATTAAGCGACAGAGAAGTATTTCAGCCCGCACGCCTTTATCCAGCCCGGAAGCCCAAACCGCACCCATCCCCGGGAGCCCAGGTTACTAAAACCGCGAAGCCCTAGCTCCCTGACACCCCTCTCCCCGCAAACCCCCGCAACGCACCGCCGCAGTAGCCATGGCGGAAGAAGCAGCCGCCACCTCCTCCACCAACTACGAGGTGGACCTGGGCCACCTCATGGCCTGCGACCCCTCGCACCACCTCGCCGCCGCGCCCTCCTCCAGGGCGAGCTGCGGGAGGAGTGCCTGCGGAAGGCACGGAGCTGGCGCAGGCCGTGGCCGACGCCCTCTTCTCGCTGCCGGCCACCGAGGGGCGCGACGGGCCCGTAGTCCGCCTCCCGGCGCCCACCAACCGCCTACCCCGCGAGAAGCATGTGAGAATATGACACCTCTCTCTCTTTCTCTCCCTCATACCATCTCTCCTCGCTAGGATCGATTATTGTTGATCTTCTAGAGAATATATATGGAACTAGTCGAGTCTTCATCTATTTGTTGCAACTACTCTGCGAGAGTGAGTGTATATTGGTTGGGTTTTGGATGGAGCGCATGCTTGGTGCGCATACACCCATGCTTAATTTTACGCCCAAGATGTAGTTGAGTTGATGTCGTTCTGGTGGCAATTGCTTCTTCAGCTTAATTTTACGAATTTTATTATGGCAATATAAAAGTTGAAGTCACTCTGGTGTTAATTGCTTCTTCAGCTTATGACGAGACGATATTTTTAGCAGGGTAGTTCAAACCTGGTTCGGATAGAAACCCCTGGAAACCGGTTAGCACAAAATGGAACCGTCATAGAACCACCTGTAGATTTTTTTACTCTATATAGTTACCATTCTTGATCTGTGCTAATCCGTAAATGAGATATCAAGCCGAATGTCAACTTCTTTTGTGTTGATAATGCATGCTTTTGCAAATTGCAAATTGCAAGATGTTTAATACCTTTCTTTCCTGGCACCAGTTACCAAGGCCGGCACCACCTACAAAGTGGGAGGCTTTTGCAAAGCAAAAAGGTGAAATTGTTATTCTTACCAGCTCTTTGAGTGTTTTTATTGGAAGTGTGTTTGCCTGGATTAGTATAACAGTAATATACCTCCAGGGATTATCAAGCGCAAGAAGAACAAGCGTACATGGGATGAGCAAACCTCTTCATGGAAGCGGAATTATGGCTATGATCGTGTTAATGATGACAGAGACATTCCCATCATTGAAGCCAAGATGACAGATGGTTAGCAACTTGTCTTCTTTTTTATGGCTAGCAAAGGTTGTTTTGTAGCAATATTAGCAATCTTGTGAGCTTTCCCCCTATTGAGTACCTACTGCAGTTATCATGGGCTGTGACACAAATGCTCTTTACATTTATGACTGATTGAATGTTAACAACTCGATATAATTGTCGTTAGTTTTAAGTTTTTTGTTGAGGGATAGTTATAAGTTTATAACATGTATCTTTCTTCAAGACTTAAAAGAAATGTATCTGTCTTCAAACCTGTTTGCTCAATCTGTTACCCTTTTAATTAAATATTGGTCTACAGAACCTGGTGTTGATCCATTTGCTAAAAGAAGGGAAGAGAAGAAGGGCAGGGTCGAAAAACAAGAAAAGAACAGACTTGGGAATTTGAAGAATGCTGCAAAAGTTGGTGCTCTGCCAAGGTAATCCTTTCCTACTATCGAATTCATCTGTATGCCTCATGCACTATTATTCATTACATTAGCAGCTCAATTTTCTGATATAACAGTTTTTGAAAACAATTATGCAGCCATATACAGCTTGCTGCCACAGCCATTCCGATCACAGGAACTAAAGCTGATCTGCCTAGAAAACATAAGAAGGAAGACCTGGAGAATGTTGCTGGTATGGCTTCTTCAGCAACGGCTAGTGGTGGAAAGTTCGACAAAAAGTTGCCTGGCGAGAAACCTCTTAAGAAAACTGGCAAACATAGAAAGGTTTTTCTCCACCTAAGCATGTTGACCTTTTGTAAATCCATGTGCCTTTGTAAGTTGAATAGTTTCAGTAGCTTACCTGTTTCTTTTCTGCAGTTCCTCCCTGTTGCTGAAGGAAAAGGAATGGGTAACCTGGAGAAACAGCAAAACGACAAAATCCTGAACAGCCTACTGGCCAAAAACTTCGAGGAACCCTTGGATGTCAGCAAGGCAAGCTCCAAAATCAAATATTATTGTGTGCCCGATTGTTTAGTCCACCATCTAACAGCAGCTGTGCATATTTTTTATACCAGGCAATCACGATGTACAAGGTGAAGAAGGACAACAAGAGAAGGAAAGACAAGAAATCGTCGTCCGGATCAGATAAGTTGAAGCCTGGAAAGAAGATTCACAAGAAATCTTCAAAGAAAAGTGCTTAGATCCACATAAGAGGCGATTTTGTATGGTTATTGTCCTGTTTAAGTCCATGGGAGGGATACTGTTATTCCAGATGCTAGTTGTTGTGAAAGAAGAACCTAAATGTTGCTATGGCAATCCTGCACGGATAATGATGTGCACGTATTATATATCATCAGCGGTTTGGAAAATGTTTCTTGAAAGCCTGTTACGATCTAACCAAAGAATTATCATGCTGCTTTTTTTACTGTCTGAATAATTGTTGCCTGTCTCCACAGTATTTGAACGATATTATGATAGTGGGTAGAAGTCGGTAATGACTGTTGCATTGGTGTTTTATTTGGAATTTTTAGGTAACGTGAATATTTTGACATGAAGTTATTTCCAAACTAGTGATGCATATACAGATGTTGTTTAAACTTTCAGATGGCACGATGTTTTAGTAGCTGTCAACCTATTTTGCTCGGTCTGTTCAATTTTCAATTCTGTATTCGTTATTTATCCACTGGGACAATTAGATGCCCATCTTCTATTCAAATGCCGTTTCACTACCAGAATTTGGTCCTCCTACTGAGATCTGAGGTAATTCACCGCTCTGTGTGGAGAACCCAAAGCTGTCTCGATGACTGATCTTGAAGAGGTGAAAATTGACGACATAAGAGGAGAGGCTCATGAGCTTGACCTTGCTACCTAGCGACCGTGCCCCAACAACACACTTCTGTACGGCGCCCGCTAACCCACGATCGAACGAACCCAGCTGCGCGCGCGAACGACCCGCCCCCAGCGCCTTCCTAACCATGTCATGTCTCGGTCCCTTACCAAACTGTTACGCTTCTTAATTGGGCCATGGCTCGGCCCACTATAAGAACGGACCAGTATCACCAGTATTCAACTGCTTGTACTAAAAAAAACTGTATCAAACTGCTACCCGCTTCTTAACCTGCAGTTACCCTCGTGTAAAGATTTGCAAGTTCTGTACCCCAAAAAACTCCCAATGCAACAATATTTAGGCAGTAAAACGTTCCTTCAACTTGAAGTTATCCCCGCCCAAATAAAATGCAAAGAATTCGGGACATAAACTTCTCTGCCCCTCCCCACCCTAACTTCTCTCAAGCAAGATTTATGCAACAACAGATGGATCCATAGATGTAGTAGAAAAAAGTGGTAATTACAACATATAACCATGGTAGAAGTGTTCATAAAAAAAGAGTTGCCTGACAAATAAAAGGTAGATAAATTTGTCCATGGCAACTAAGAACATTGTACCTGGCGACTAAGAACTACGAATCTGGCAACTAGAAACCTGGAACATGGAAATTGTATATTCGGAACCTGGTGACTAGGGTCTTGAAATCTGGCAGCTAGAAACTAGAAAACTGGCAACTGCATTGTAGGAAACTGCTGACTAAACAACTGAATAACCTGGAACAACTATACTGAAAAACCTAACCCCCAAATGCACAACCTCCATCAGTCCAGACAATACACAGATCCTTTTTGTACTTCGTCGCCTTGTCCTGCTGGTGACTCCCTCAAAAAGCAACAAAACAGCTCTGAAACTAAATAAATTGTGATTAATATTCTACTTGCTCATTAACAATCTTTTTTGCAGAAAAAACACAGTACCGAACAAACATAAATGAAAACAACAACATTAGTGTTTTGAAGCAACAAGGTAATTCATCTCCAAGTTAACATGCATTTTGAAGCAACGGGGTAGTGTTATCAGGTTCGTTGTTCCTATGCTGACCTAACTAACATAAAAAAACAGCGAAATAGAAGAGCTTCGAACATACTCTTGAATAAAAATTGAACACAATGAGGGAATGGATGCAATTGCTCAAGCAAACAAGAAAGGTTATTGGATAGACAGAAAATCTGAATATTCATGTTTGCTTATGACCGCCTTACACAAACTTGTTTGTTTGTGAACCAAAACAACAACATAAATCCAAGATAGCCGCAATTACTTCAGGAGTTGTACTTGAATTGAACAAAACACAAACAGGAGATGAATCAGTACGTATTCGAAAACCCAAGTATGCATTTTAGTTCGTTTTTTGCCAGACTACATGTATCAAACTGCCAGGCTACTTGAATTAATTTGTCAGATTATGTTGAAGAATTGCCATGACTACTAGATTGCCAGTTGACGCCTACCTAATTATCAGGTAATACATACTTAATTACCATGCTACAGTAGAACAATTGCCAGATACTGTCTACTAAGGCACCAAGGATTTTTTTTAGAATTTACCACCCCATGCGTGATTAATTCCCAGTTTACAGAATCCTACTCCCGCCCCTAGTTCAAAATAATTATATCTACTTAAAGTGACCAGGTAATGCATACTGAATTACCATGCAACTAGACACCAACTGCCAGGTGTACCGTGTAATTGGGCACCCCTGAAAAACTTAGTAGTTACCATCACATGACTACTTGATTGCCAGTTGACCCCCGGTGTCTTAGTAGACAGTACCTGACAATTGGTGCACACCACGCTCGCCACGCAAAATATTGGCGCTCGCCGCGCGTCTGAAACAAAACAAACGAACTCCATGGACGCCGCACACATGCTACTTGCTCACCATTCATGGAGAAAACACAAAAATCAACTCCCCAATTCGCCGCACCCAACACCAAATTACCCGCTCGCCGGGGAAGCCCCCATGAACATCAACAACATGCCGCGGCGGACCACCGCCACAGAATCGCTGGGAACCGTACCTCAAAATCTCTCGGGCGAGCAAAATCGATGCAGAATATTTGGGGACAGAAACGCGAGAAAGGAGAGAGGAACTCACCGCGACACGTCCCCTGCTCGCCGTTGTCGCGGCCAGCACCGGCGGCGACCAGAGCCCTAGCGGCGAAAGGGAAATCGCCCTCGTTTCGCCGGAGGAAGAACCGCTCTCGCGAAAAGTGGGGAATGCTCGAGGAGCACCTGGAAAATTAACCCAGTTTCGTCTCTCATAATTCGAAGTACTGACGCTGACAGGTGGGCTCCACTATCACCACGACTCCACACACGCACGGTCGGGGGCGGTTTACCGGGTACGTCTGAAATTTTGCCGCGGTTGCGCCCGTTATGGAAGGAGGAGGGTAGCGTGGGCGTGTTGCCGTTTGATTCCCGTTCCGCACGAATCTCCGAACGCCGGACAGAAACATCTCGTGGGGCACGCCCCCTTGTTAGATTAACTGTTTATTGAAAGTATATTCAGATGTGCACCAACGACTCGTTGCACTTAGATTGAGTAGATACCGTGATGGGATTATGTAGTACGACGAGGTTGCTTCATTTCCAAGCAAAAGAGATCAATCACACTAATTTAGGAAAAAATCAAAATTAAATTTGTTGTGAATCCTCTACTGTTTTGCCAATCAGTGGATGTGTTGATGGATGTGTAATGCCATGCAAACTGGTCATGGAATCAACACAAAATTGTGTCCAAGGCCATTGTAGCAAATTTCGATGCTTCCTAATCCTAGGTAGTACTCGCGTACACTTGTGGCATATGTGATATTGTTGCAACTTAGCTTACCTCATAGCCTTTGCTCTGGCTTGTGCTAGATTCTGTGTCGAAATAGTCCCTACTCCGCCTATTCTCTTCTTAAATAGGAAAAGTAAATAATTTCATACCACTTCAATAATGTCTTGGAGCACATGGGAATTAAGTGTGCAGTGGTGAGCACCGCTTACTCTAAACTTATGATATACTAGATAACCCGTTGCGCAACTGCCGAAAGAAAGACCGTATTGTTGCCATAGTATCTTTTTGTTTCACTACCTATCATTTGATTGAAATTAAGCCGGTTTTGGGCATTTTCAGTTCGATATGTCACATTGCATTTTAAAAACAGATGGCACCTGCTCGAATGCTTTAGTGCAAAGTAGGATCTTGCCGATTAATAATCTTGTATCACACATAGAGGTATGTTGTATTTGGTAGAGAGATATATTTATGAGGCATATGATCTTGAACATGGTTTCGATGTTTTTTATCGATTAAAAAATAGCACAACTTTATGCCGCTACCATCGATATCTTTCGAAACTACGAAGGTTGTTCGTTACCATTGATATCTTCCCAAACTACGAAGGGTCTCAATAAGGGTTTCAGCGGCTCCTCTCCTTGTGCCCACCGTTGAGATTCTTCCATTGACATCCATGACCTCATCGCCAGCCCGGCCTACGTTGCCTTTTCTCGCATTGACCATGGGCTGGGCGGACAAAAACAAAACACATTGCGAGAACACCTTGGATGTGGTCAGTGTAAACAAGAATAAACACACCCAATTGCCAGAGTCGGATAGTATGCAAGCCATAACTTTTATATGCTCTACGTTTATGTTGCTATCCGTGATTGAGATTCACTAACCTGGAGTTGATAATTGTAAGCAGCTCAAAATACAACAAATTTGGAGTTAAAAATTTGCATGATTGTAGATCTTGACATCATCTACCTCTAGAAAAAAAAATCGCGATTTTTGAAAACTAAAAAATGTTGATTTTGAATTTTAAAAAAACGGGCTCTATGTAGCCCGAGCTCAATTATAGGTTTCCAATATCTCTACCATTTTACTCTAGTTAATTTATACCATTGGGACATTATCAATTCAGAAAAAATCTACAGAAAGAAAGTTTCACTTGATTTGCATCCCAAGATTCAGATATTAGAATATATTGTTCAGCACCTACTTAGTACAAGCAACAATTATTGTATCCGCTTCAATTTTATGGTCTCCTTGATGCTGGGTCAAGGCAGGCCTGACCCCACTTGTGCCAAGAGGTCATGAGTTTGATTCAGATTATCTACATTGCACTTTGTAGGGGTAATACTTGACTCGTATAATCCTTACCAGACTCCACCTGGTGTAAAAGCTTCTTCATCTCCTGGTGCTAAATATCACACACAGTGCAACGGAAATCATTGAAGACCTGAAGGTTCAAAGCCTAACGTGGTTCTCATCGTGCTCTATCTGTTTCAGCAAACGTAGCTCAAACAAGGTTGCTCACGAGCTAGCACAGTTGGGTGCAAAATGTAATGTTGATTCATCTTTATCTTGGGACTATGAGGTGCCAGAGTGCGCCTTAGTTGCTGTATTGGGTGATTCTGCCTAGAAAGTTTTGTACTCCCTCCGTACACAAAAGGATATCTCAACCTAGTCCAAATTTGCATGTATCTACACACAAAATTATGTCTAGATACATGTAAATTTGGTCTAGGTTGAGACATCATTTTGTGTACGGAGGGAGTAATAAAGCTTATGCTTTTCCCTAAAAACACTCTCTGTAATGATGTAATAAAGTGGCTAAAATCTCTCAAAAACTCTACGGGTCTTTTTGGAATGTAGGAATTTCAAAGGAGATGAAAATCCTTAGCAATTTTCCTATGGGTTGTACTTGGTTCAAAGGAATGGTGCCACCAAAATCCTATGAATTGGATTCCTATACCTCAGTTTCATAGTAATTTGAACATCCATTTCAACCTCTTTTTTAGACCCAAATGCGTAGAACCGAGACACATTTTCTGTGATTTTCCTGCGTTTTATCCAACGACAATTTCTACAATTTTTTTGTATTTTACAATCCTCTGTTTGACACTTAAAAATCTGTAAAATTCCTGTGCTTTTCATATTACTATGTTTTTCAACCGTGTAATTCAAAGAAGCCCTGAACTTCTTGGTGCGGTGTCACTCAACCCAGAACAGGCGCCACCAAATCGGGCTCGCAGCAGCTACACTCGCTTGTCCTCTTCGCCGGTTTTCGTATACACGCCGGAGTCGGTCCTCAGGATGATCTTGGCGTCCTGCGTCACGTAGCACGCCCACTTGTCCACATACGAAAGCGGGCCAGCCCTGATCATCAGCTGTCTCGCGCCGTCATCGTCCACGTCATCACCGTCGTCGTCGCCGCCGCCCTCGTCGGAGCACGCGAACCTGCCCACACCCACATATAGAAGGTTCGTAACTCCATCGATTAATGAGCTGAAGTCATGAGCAGACGATTATGGGAGAGGAATGGGAGCGTTTACCTCGTTGAATCGTGTGATGGCGCCCATACGAGGCAGACGGCGCAGAGGAGCGCGAAGGAGATGAGCTGCCACACCGCCGGGATCACCCACGCTACGCGCCACCGCTCGCTGTGGTACCCGTCCGTCGACTTGAAGTGGACCTCGAACGTGATCCACCCCAGCGACACGGCCACGGCGATCGTCAGCGAGGTTGCCAGCCTCCGGTACATCTCCACCTTCGCCGCCATCCGTCTCGCCTTGAGTCTGCCGATGGTCCGCGACAGCGCGGCGAATGTCCAGCAGATGAACACCGCGTCGAGGACGGCGACCGTGAGCACGAGGAATGTTAGGGACCCTACCTGTCAGTCTCCCACTCAAGAGCACGAAGACATCAGCGAGGCCGAAGCCCACGTTCGGCCCAAACGGCTAAGCAAGCCCAACGCCAGATACCAAGGCCCGGAGTGGCGGCAGTAGTAGATAAGCGGCAGCTTCGTGTGTAGCAATCATCCGATTGGATCACGGCGGAATTGGCTCTTGTTTCCCTGTCCTTGCTTCTTCTCCCTCGATCCCCTTCTTCCAGAACTCAATTCGAACCTCTGTAATAGTGTATCTGGAATTATATCGTGAGAATCCGAGAGCGCCCCTTACACCTGGTATCAGAGCCAACCACCACCCTTCCGCCGGCGAATTTTTTCCGATCTGGAGTCTATCATCGAGACGCGGCGTCAGAAACAAGCTCGTCAGAACCAGGAAGCCATGGCGACGTCAGACGAGATCCTGAAGCAGATCCAGTACTTGGTGAAGGCTGCGGATCGGCAAGAGAAGCGATACGACTCCGTCGACAAAAAGCTGGATGGCCTCGCTCATGACATCAATGAGTGGAGACCGCGGATGGAGTCCCGCGTCGACGAGCTTCATCAAGCGGTGGTCGCGTTGCAGCAGGCGACGACCACGAACTCGGCGGGTACCACATCGGCACCGCCAATTGGAGATCTGGCAGCTACCCATCAAGCTGACGCCCTCACAACGGCGGCCGCATCTCTCCTGGGGAAGCCACCGTTGGGGACCGATCTCGGGCAAGGCCACGGCGATCTACTTCTAAACCGGGGTGCAACGCCTGGGGTCCATGAGATCCCAGCGTCTGCCCCGGGCACGGGTATGATCAATTTCCAGACTCCCAGGAATTTACGTTCTGCACCTACTGCTGTCGAGTGCTCTGTTAGTCAGCTGTTTGGTCAAATTGGCCAGGCGAATCCTTCTCTTCAGTTTCCTGTGTTTGACGGTGATAATCCTCAGATGTGGCAGACGTTAGCCGAGCAGTATTTTGACATGTTCGCGATCCATGATTCCTACTGGGTTTCCATGGCTATTTTGAATTTTGTTGGTTCTCCTAAAGTGTGGCTTCACTCTGTTAGGAAGAAAGTGGTAGCACTAGATTGGGTTCGTTTTGTGCTTTACTTTGTACTCGTTTTGGTCGGGATAAGCATCAGCTTCTTATCCGACAGTTTTATAGTTTGAAACAGATAGGAACAGTTACTGATTACATAGAACAGTTTGAAACAGTTATGAACAATTTACTTGCATATTCTGATGCGATTCACCCTTTGTATTTTTTGACACGGTTTGTGGAGGGCTTGAAGAATGAAATTCGATCGGTGGTCATGGTACAGAGGCCCACAGATCTAGATACTGCGTGTGCTTTGGCTCTTTTGCAAGAAGAAGTCTCTGAAACTGTCAGACCTGCTCATCAACGGTATAATGAGCAACCGTACAGGGGTAGACCATTACTACTTCCACCTCCTCAAGCTAGAATGCCTATTGTTCAGACTAATAAGGCAGCAGTTGATCGTCGAGGACAAGAAGGTGCAAGAGCCGACACTGAAGCTAATTCTCGTCTGGCTACACTAAAGGCATATAGAAAAGCAAGAGGGCTTTGCTTTACATGTGGTGAGCGTTGGGGTAAGGATCATACTTGCCCTGCTACCATACAGTTGCACATTGTTGAAGAACTATTGGAGTTTATGGGTGCTGATGCCTTGGGGTTATCTGAAGAACAAGAACCAACTGAAGCAGTGCCTCACAACATATATTCAATTTCTCTTCAAGCTTTATCTGATAAGTGGGTTGAAAATGATGGTGCACCAACTGTTTTACGCCTTCAGGGTTGGGTTCAGGATGTTCCTGTTACGTTTTTGGTGGATTCTGGTAGCACAGCTTCTTTCATTCATGTCAAATTGAAGTCACGGCTCCAAGGTATTACGCCAATTACTACTCCTGTTCGGGTTAAGGTTGCTGATAACAGAGAATTGCCTTGCACTGAAGAAATTGTACAATGTGCCTGGCAGTCTCAAGGCCATGAATTTGCTACATCATTCAAGTTCCTGCAATTGGGGGTGTTTGATGTTATTTTGGGACAGGATTGGCTATATCAACACAGTCCTATGAATATTGATTGGCCAACTAAGCGGTTGCGGATTTCTGATGATGGATTGGATGTGTATTTGCAAGGTGTTGGAGCAGCTATTGTTACATGCAATGAAATTTCTGTTGAGCAGTTGTCTGGACTCCATCGCAATCATGATATTGAACAGTTGCTTGTCATCAGAACTGCTGAGCAAGTTGAGGATGAATCAGCAACAACTTTACCGCCAGAGGTACAACAAATTTTGCAGCAGTACCATGATGTCTTTGCTGAACCAGATGGGTTACCACCGAGGAGAGGCTGTGATCACACCATACCGTTGATTGAAGGTGCCCAACTTGTGCAAATTCGTCCTTATCGCAATTCCCCTGACATGAAGGATGAAGTGGAAAGACAAGTCGCTGAGTTGCTCAAGAGTGGTGTTATCCAAATGAGTACTAGTGCTTTTGCTTCACCAGCCATATTAGTGCAGAAGAAGGACCTCACTTGGCGGCTCTGTATTGATTATCGTCGCCTGAACATGATCACTGTCCCTAGAAAATACCCAATTCCAGTGGTAGACGAATTAATCGATGAGTTAGCTGGGGCACGGTGGTTCTCAAAGCTGGATTTACGAGCTGGTTATCATCAGATACGGCTAGCCCCTGGTGAAGAATACAAGACAGCTTTCTGCACACATACAGGTCACTATGAGTATAAGGTGATGTCCTTTGGCTTAGCAGGAGCTCCAGCTACTTTCCAAAGCGCTATGAATACTACTCTCCAGTCAGTGTTGCGCAAGTTTGCGTTGGTTTTTTTGACGATATCTTAATCTATAGTGCCACACTGGAAGAGCATGTTGCACATCTTGAGGCTGTGTTAGCATTGTTGAAAAGAGATCAGTGGCAGGTCAAGCGATCGAAGTGTTCTTTTGCTCAGCAAAATCTGGCCTATTTAGGTCACATCATTGGGAGTTCAGGGGTTGCAACTGACCCTGCTAAGATTACTGAGGTAGCTAATTGGAAAATACCCACAAATCTTAAAGAATTGCGTGCATTCCTTGGTCTGTGTGGATACTACAGAAAGTTTGTGCGTAATTTTGGCATTATTGCTCGGGCTTTAACCTTGCTTCTGAAGAAGAACGTGCCATTTGTTTGGACCCAGCAATCACAAGTTGCTTTTGACTTGCTCATCACTGCTCCGGTTCTGGCAATACCCGATTTCACTAAGACCTTCATCGTTGAAACAGATGCAAGCAATGTTGGCATAGGCGCTGTGTTGCAGCAACAGGAGCATCCAATTGCGTTTTTGAGCAGACCGTTGGGGCCAAGAACAAGTGGTCTGTCTACTTATGAAAAGGAGTACTTAGCGATTTTGCTTGCTGTTGATCACTGGAGACCTTATCTCCAACACGCTGAGTTCATCATCAGAACTGATCAACGCAGCCTTGTACACCTGGAAGATCAACGCCTCAGTACACCGTGGCAAAAGAAGGCTTTCTCTAAGCTTCTTGGTCTTCGCTACAAGATTGTTTACTGCCGAGGGCGTGAAAACTCTGCTGCTGATGCCCTGTCACGCAAGACTGACCATGATAAACTAACCTTGACAGCGGCAGCTTTGACTGTTTGTCAACCAGCTTGGCAGCAGGAAGTGGTGTCTGGTTATGCAAATCATGCGGGAGCACATAAACTGTTAACCCAACTGGTGGTGGATGCAACAGGGGATAAACATTATAGTTTGCATGAGGGATTAATTCGATATGATGGCCGTATCTGGCTAGGCCATAGCCCACCGTTACAAGCAAAAATCTTTGCTGCTTTCGATGGTAGTTCCTTGGGTGGACACTCTGGAGCACCAGTAACCTATAAGAGGATTCGTGCGTTGTTCTTTTGGCCTGGTATGAAGAAACAAATAAAATCTTGGGTGCAGTCTTGCCAAATTTGCCAGCAAGCAAAACCAGAGAGAATTAAATACCCTGGGCTACTGGAACCTTTGGGAGTACCTAAGAAGCCGTGGCTGGATATTGCTATGGACTTTGTGGAAGGGCTTCCTCAATCTGGTCAATATAACTGCTTGTTGGTAGTGGTTGCCCGTTTCTCGAAATATGCGCATTTTATCCCTATGTCTCACCCCTATACTGCAGAGAAAGTAGCTCGGCTGTTTGTTGACAACATCTTTAAACTGCACAGTTTGCCTGAATCAATTGTCTCTGATCGAGATCCTGTGTTTACCAGCAAGTTTTGGCAGGAATTCTTTCGTTTGGTGGGTACAGAACTGAAAATGAGTACTGCATATCACCCAGCTTCGGATGGACAGACCGAACGGGTTAATCAGTGTGTTGAAACATATCTGCGTTGCTTTGTACAATCTTGCCCCAAGAAATGGAGTCAGTGGCTTTCTATGGCAGAATACTGGTATAACACGAGCCATCACTCGACTTTGAATTCCTCTCCGTTCGTTGTTCTGTATGGACACGAACCAAGGCATTGGGGTATCACAGCTCCGGATGCTTCTGAAGTGCCACAGTTGGAAACATGGCTGGCTGAGCGTCGAGTTGTGCATGACTTGTTGCGCCAACATTTGTTGCGCGCACAGCAGCTGATGAAAAAGTATGCTGACAAGAACCGATCGTTTCGGCAATTTAAAGTTGGTGATCAAGTGTTCTTGAAACTGCAGCCCTATATACAGTCTTCTATTGCACCTCGTGCTTGTCATAAGCTGCTGTTCAAGTATTTCGGGCCTTTTACTGTCATTGCACGAATCAGTCAAACTGCTTATCAACTGGAGTTGCCGCTGGGATCAACTGTGCATCCAGTGTTCCATGTCTCGTTGCTCATACCGTTCGTTTCATCAGGTACTCCAGTTTCACCAGCTCTTCCTCATGATTCTGACGCTTTTGCTGTGCCTATCAAGATACTGTCACATCGCTGGCGCAAGAAATCAAACAAGATTGTTGAACAAGTGTTGATCGAGTGGTCGTCAAGCTCGGCATCAGCTGCAACCTGGGAAGACCGCCAAGATCTCCATCGATGTTTCCCAGCGGCACCAGCTTGGGGACAAGCTGGTTCTCAACAGGGGAGGGGTGTTAGGGACCCTACCTGTCAGTCTCCCACTCAAGAGCACGAAGACATCAGCGAGGCCGAAGCCCACGTTCGGCCCAAACGGCTAAGCAAGCCCAACGCCAGATACCAAGGCCCGGAGTGGCGGCAGTAGTAGATAAGCGGCAGCTTCGTGTGTAGCAATCATCCGATTGGATCACGGCGGAATTGGCTCTTGTTTCCCTGTCCTTGCTTCTTCTCCCTCGATCCCCTTCTTCCAGAACTCAATTCGAACCTCTGTAATAGTGTATCTGGAATTATATCGTGAGAATCCGAGAGCGCCCCTTACAAGGAAGAGCCTCCTCGTCCGCGAGTGGTCGTGGTCGCTCACGGCCCCTACGTGCTCGCCCACCTCGAGGGCCTCCGACGCCGCGAAGAACGCCGCGCCGAGCACGGCAACCCTCGCGCCGGCGCCGGCCCCTGCGGAGAGCGTTGGCCGTGCCACGCCGTACCCCATGGCGACGAGGAGCACCAGGACGCGCGACACCGTCCGGCGCACCGTCCCCGCCGTGGCCGCCCAGAAGGTCGTCCCCGCCGGCCGGACGCCGGACTCCCGGAACTCGGCGAGGTCCAAGTACCACGTGGTCACCTCTACCATCCCCAGGGCGATGACGACCGTGACGAGGTTCTGGAGCGGCACCACCTCCCGCCAGAACCGGGTGTACCGGAGAAACCAAAACGCGGCGAGCGCGGCGAACGCCAGCGACATGACGCCGTAGAACGCCAGGAGCGGGGCCATCCGGCCGGGGAGGTAGCCGTAGCCGCGGCTGTTCTCCATATGGTCTTGCCCTCCGCGGCCACGTACAGGGAAGCGTCGCAGTGGACGAAACGGAGGCTGTACATGCCGGTGCGCCCCACGGCGACGGTCTCGTCTGGGAAGACGGCCTCGAGAGCACCCGGGAGAAACGAGGCGGCGAGCACCTTTGGCCAGCTGCCTGAGGCGGTGCCGTTCGGCGCGCGGTGCACGAGCGACCCCTCGGTGCACGCGCCGCGTCTCGCCATGTCCGGCGTGCAGCAGAGCGCGCGCGCCCCGGTGACGGCGGTGTCGGAACCCCCGAACGCATCGCGGTCCGCAGCCTCGGAGATGACCGCCGTGATTGTTGCCGTGCGGTTGCCGTCCTTCTCGGCCGCGGCCGTGGACTCCGCGTCCTCTTGAACGCGACCTTCTCGAATCTGCACCGACAAATGCCATGCCACGCGCGCGCGTCACTCCCCGAGAAACACAAGCAAAAGAAAATAACTTCTCGCCGCCGGCTCAGACATGAGACGTGCATACATACCGGATGAAGGAGTCCGCGGCAGGGGAGGCGTAGACGCCCTCGCTGCCGCCATTGAGGACGAAGGCGTTGCCGAGGGCAGCGAACCGCTCGCCGGTGTAGTCGTGCACGGACGCGTCGGCGCAGAGGAGGAGGGCGGCCACCACGAGGTGGACGAGCCTCGCGGGGGAAGACGCTGCCATTGGCGTCGAGGAGAGGAGCAAGCTTCGATCCTTGCGTGTGCAGTGTGCTCGTGGAGTTTACTAGTACTACTGGAGCATTGAGTGTGATCTGGACGAGTGAAGTGGAAGGAGAACGGAAGCGACGACTTGGACGTGGAGATCGACCTGACGAAATGTTAGGTCCACCCCCAAACCACCTTGACGGACATACAACAGGAGGGAACTGTGTGGCAGAGTGAGATGGGACTAGGGAATTAGGCAGTGTGCACGACAAAACGAAGAGGGAGGACGACAATTCGACAAGTGACAGGAACCACATTTGGGGAGATTTTGCGATTCACATCGAGATCATCTCGATACATAAAGACTATGGCTGAGTTTGGCAGCTCAGTATTTTGAAACTAGAGTATTGGACTACTTCAGTTTTGAAGAATGTTTCAGTTTAGGACTAAATTTCCTTTTAAGCAAAAAGTTGAAGTTTGGGAGATAAATTAGTTTTTAAAACCACAATATTCATTGCATCCAAATACGTCAAAGTATTCAAATACTTCAGTATTTTTAAAAACTGAAATGTTATCAGAATCCTTAAAAAACCCGCAGATCCCAGTTGTCACCCTTTTTTGCCACGGAACGGCTCGCCTCACCTGAGCCAGGCAACCCTAGAGAGAGTGGCAATGTTTCGTCTGGGCCATTTCGGGTAAGAGGAAGAGAAACCAAAAATAGTAGGGGACCAGCTGGCATGTGATGTGTACCTAACAATCAGGATCCAGATGGCTCCGAAAGTCATTAAATGGGTAAAAAACTTATAAAACTTGTACTTAATGTGGCTATTTAGATAAAAAGTTGCTAAAAGGAAAAATCTGTGTCATTAAAGAAAGTATTCAGTCTGCTTCCAGATGGACCCCCCTCCCCCGACCACCCACCACACACACACAAATACATATGCATGCATAATAAGCCCTAAATTGCGATATTTCTCAGTCGCCACTTTTTTTCACCCTTGAACAGTTCGCCTCACCTAACCCATACCACACTAAACAGAGTCACATTGTTTCGTCTAGGCCCAGTTCGGGGTCCATGGAAGCGAAACCGGTTCAACACTAAAAAGCGGTAGCAAACCACCAGTTGGCACACGCGATGTGTATCTAATCGCTCCCAAAATATTACAAGGGGTAAAAACTGACAAGACTACTTAATGTGGCTTTCCTGATATAAAGTTGCTAAAAGAGATAACTCCTATAAAAAAGAAAGTAAGGGTAAAAAATCAAAGTCACTCTAAATTTGGCTACACCATTCCTTCATATTTCAAATTAGTATCGCCATTTCATACTGTTTCCAGTTGGCACCCCACTCCCACAACCCCACCCAACCAAAAAAGGGTAATTTTGGATGATGTGATAGCACTTCAATTCCACATCCTACAAAGACAAAAACATAATCATGTAAGTTGTAATGGGGAAATTTCAATTTTTCTCTCCTACTCCCTCCGTTTCAAAATATAAGGCGCCCTTTAATTTCGCTGGTCAACGACATGCAACTTTGACCATGATTTGTACATATAATATGTTGGAGATATGCCTAGAGGCAATTAATAAATAGATTTTATTGTCATATCTCAATAGTTCATAATAAGTTTTAATACCATGCTATAACTGTATTACTCGGAAACATAATACACGTGTGGTATAGAAACAACCAGGTCCCTAGTAGCCTCTACTTGACTAGTCCGTTGTGTAACAGATGATCAAGGTTTCCTGATCATGGGCATTAACCGGTTAACAACGGAGTCATATCATTGGGTGAATGATTTGATGGACATACCCAAAATATAGAAACGTAGTTTCATATCTTAGACCGTGAGATTATATCAAGTCGCTGCTTCTGAAAGATACGGCTGATCGCACCTAACGTCATGTCTCATACGCACGACAATAAGGGTGACACTTTCGGGTATTGGAAGGAAGTAGTCGGGGCGAGTAATCAATAGCGGGAATTGCCAATCCGCATAGCAGGATAGATGCTCTGGGCCCACTCGGTGAGATTACATCTAATGAGCTTGCAAGCATGTGACTAGGTCACGGGGATGTAACATCACAGACGAGAAAAGATAGATTGTCAAGGATGAGGTCAAGCTCGGTAAAATGTGATACCGGAGAACGACGCTCAACAATCTAAGCATCGCCAGGCAAGAGATTGAAACTGGACGTCTACAGGTTCAAACGAATAAAGAGACATTCGTGGACACACAGGGGCTATCATGGATATCCAGATTCCGCTGTTAGTCGATTGATCGGAGAGAGAGTCTCGATCATGTCTGGAGTGATCCCGAACCGTGGGGTAACACACTTAAGGGTGGGTGACGATTAGATTGGATTTAGAGAGAATGAGAAACAGGAACTCCGGAAGTGTTCTGGAGCTCCGGAAGTGTTCCGGTAATTGTCCGATGATTGATCGGAGGCCACGAAATATGTTTCGGGGTCCGAATGAATTAAATAATATGTATCTAATATTAATAAGTGTTATTAATGATTAAATACATTTTTTATTTAATTAATTTCGAATTTAAAAGGCATTAAAAGTTAAATGGGCCTTAGAGGCCCATTAGGGGAAAAGAAAAGAAAAGAAAAAGGAAAAAGGGGGCTGCCACCTTAGTGGGCCACATGGGGCCCACCAAGGCAGCCGCACCCCCCATGCAGCCGCACCCCCCATGTGGGTTTAGTCCCACATGGGGGAGCTAAGGAGGTTGGCACTCCTTTTTCTCCTATAAATATAGGTGCCCCTTTGCCTTGAAAAACACACAATTTCCTCCTCCTTCTCTCCTACCTTGAACGGGTTCCGATTCTGGAACTTCGTACGGGAGAGAAGTCTCTCTATAGTTTGCACACCGCCGTGCTGCTAGATCCACTCTTCCACTTCCGCTGCTCTGCTGGATCTGGAGCCCGGAGGTCGTCATCCACACCGTACGTGTGTGGAACCGCGAGGCGCCATCGTTTGGCGCTGGGAGCTGTCTACTTCCGCTACACGACCTTGAGGTCGGCTACGTCGTCTTCATCGTCAACGTTTGTGCGGGAACGTAATCCCGCTTTCGGTCTACAAGGGTATGTATTCCGTTCCCCTCCGTATAGTATATCTGCATAGTATAGATCCTGGCTAGTTTATGGTTATCGTTGTTAGGAAATTTTTTGTTTTCTGCCTACGATTCCCAACAGTGGTATCAGAGCCGATCTATGCGTAGATATATCTGTACGGTTAGAACACATGTTGAATGTGGGCATCGATTCTACATTTGTTACCCTCTCGCGTGTACTTGTTTATATCGCGGCATTGTGGGATGAAGCGGCCCGGACCGACTTTACGCGTACTCTTACGCGAGACTGGTTCCACACCTGACATATGGCTTGTACCGTATATGTGGCTGGCGGGTGTCTGTATCTCCTACAATAGTTGATATCGCATTTACAATGGAGGGCCCCGAAAGGGGTGTAATAGAGACAATTGTCTTATCGCTGTTGTGGTTGTTTTCGTAGGTAAGAAACGGTTCTTGTGCGGAAGCCCTAGCAGCCACGTAAAACATGCAAAAGATAAAGTAGAAGCGTCTAACTTTATTTTGCAGGGGCAATGTGATATGGTCAAGGTAGGTTTATTAAATTGTTTATAAACTGTTGGCGCGAAGAAGACCATCGGCGCGAGAAGACCATATCATGTCGCATTACATTTCATATTAGATGTTATGTAGATTGTGTGCATCTTATATTGTGTATATATATATGTATATATTAGTTACACGGCGGTAGTATATAAGATGATCCCTCCCAAAATTCCGATAATAGTGTTCTCCCTCTGTCGTGCACCACCAATAAAGTTCTACGTTACGGGGTACGTCGTTTGGGGTTTCGATCCTTTCGTCTACACTCGTCTCTTCGTTCGCATACAGTGGGTGTAAGCCACGTTGCACACGCATATACGGCAAAGGGTGTTATGGCGAGCCTAGCATATACCAGTATATGGCCTCGGAACACAAGTACCGAAAGGTTAAGCACGAGTCACATACGATGATGTGATTGATATACGATGTCTACCTTTGAAGTTATGCTATCGCCCGATCGAAGGGGATAGTAATGGATGGGGATTGTGTAATCACTAAGACGATGAGAGGGATACTCGTCTTGAGTGGGAGTTCTAGTAGTTTTATTTTGAAAACTTAGTTTTACTTTGAAAACTTAGTTTTATTTTAAAACTTGAACCCATATTTTATTATGAACAAAAGTCTTGTTGCTTTGCAAAACCTTTGTAGATGATAACCTCTTCTATACTCTTTTTAAACTTAGGCGCATTCCTGCGATTTGAGAAACTTAAAAGAGTTGGGTCCAAACTTCATATTTTTATACCGTAGCTTGAGGATACTCCTTGTTTCAAACCTTTTAGCTCTATTCGATACAAAACCCGCTAGGAGATAAAACCGGAGATTCCGCTGACAAAAGATAATTCAGATTATCGAGTTTTGTGCGGATGATTTCATTATAGTCCAGTGTATGCTATGATCTCTGCCGTTGAGATTAAACTGTGGGTGCGTGTTCACAGATCGCGAATGGTCGCTGATCTGTATCCACCGTAAATCAGGTTTTCTGCTCAACCGAGATGGAAGAGAACACTTGCATTAAAGGAGCACGTGGCAGTCATACTTGATGACATTGGTCATACTTGATGACATTTGGTCATATTTGATGACATTGAGACGCCTCGCTCAACTCGATCACTGGATGACAAACAACGTTGCCAGGTGCAAATGGTTTGTCATAGACTATGTCATGAAAGGGGAATTGTTCACCTTCATGAATTCTTGATTACGTTGAAGAATCAAGAAGATGAAACGATCACCGAGAAGTCATCAATGATGATGGTATATATATGATATACAAGTTATGAATGTTTTACCTAAACAAGTACTCGCAGTAGTGACTAAGATTTGATACTAGTCATGTTTTATGAAAACAAGATTTTCTGCTTGAGTAGCTTGGAAGGATGAAGAGACAATGTGTGTAGGTGATGGCAGGCAATATGTTGTGAATATGTTGTGATGGCCATAGACACTCTCTCTGTATCTACCATTTAAATCAAATTTGATTTGAATGAATTCCATTTGATCGCTTGCTAGCATGATCATTATAAGTGTGTCTCCCTCTTGCGAGACAATCATTCATATCTGTTAGTGATAAATCGTTATCCTACATTTATGAGCGATATCTTTAATGATCATACACCGATCGTGAATGGAATGTTGTCATGGTAGTAGCTCTAACATTTATAACATTAAATGCCAAAGGATACAAATTTAGTAATGACACCACATTCATGTGGCACTCACGTTTTGAATTATGTCAAAGTTATAAGCATAAAGTAGCTCCATTCCGATGGATCTCCGAGTCTTTAGATTATGATCTTAAGACAATTGCAAAGATAACTAAGACACCGTTTTCTGGAAACGGGCGTGTTACTTATTAAATATCATACATAATTGATGTGTGTGGATCAATGAAGTATTTCAACGTGTAGTGGAAATCATTATTTAGTAAACTTTACCAATATTGATTTAAGTAGATGTATGGGCATCCAACTTAATGAAATGCTGGTCTGAAAAGTTTGATGAATTCAAATAAGTTCCTACGATACAGATCGAGGAAACAAGGATTTGAGTTATGAGTTTGGCATGTCATTGAAAGACTTGTGAAAAAAGGTTTCACAAACTACGCCGTATGGAACACCACAATGTTATGGTGTGTTAGGACGTCGTAATCACACAATGTTGGATTGTGTGTGATCAATAAAATCTCTTATCGAATTTTGTGATCATTAGAGTCGTGTGGTAGGAACAAAACATTCACTTTAGATTATAGGGAAACCATCTAAATCCATGGAGACAATACCATATGAGTTATGGCATGGCTTTTAGCCTAGATTGTCGTTTCGTTGTTTTAGTGTTTTGATACGATCAAACCTAGAATGGATAAATCTTTGTAGTGTACCTAAAGAATTAGTTGGGTACGTGTCTCACGACAAGAAGGCAAAATAGTTGCTGGAATATATCTTACTAAAGAAATAGTTTCTTGTCCGAAGGTATAAGTGGGAAAGAAAGTAGAGCAAGACGGAGTTAATGTAATTCCTCTCTAGACATCAGAGTGACGCAACGGAAATTGTTCCGATACCGGAAACTGTTCCGATATCGTCCTCCATAGATGAAAGAAAGCTAATGATAACGATCATGATGCTTTAAGCTCGTACTAAAATCATAGGCATACGAGAATGGTTACGTAGCAGTGAGTGCTACGACTATCTTGTTATGAAACGTCATGTTAATGGAACATGAAAATACCTATGAACTACAAAGAATCGATGGTGAACCTAAGTCCGAGAAATGGCTATGAGCCATATATAATCCGAGATAAAATCCATGTACAATGACTAAGTAATGACTTAGGTATATTTTCTTGATGGCATTCAGGCCATTAAGAATAAATGGAATTTTATGGAAAATAGACACTGACGGAAAGGCAACCGTCTATAAGGATCGATTTGTCATAAAACAGTTTTGACGAATTCAAAAGTTGACCGCAACGAGATTGTGTCTCAAGTGGCGATGCCTTAGTCTATTTAGGATTGTTCTAGCAATTACTTTCAATTGAGAAATTGATAGGAGGATAAAGAAACCGTGTTCCCTAATGGCAACATTAAGGAAGAGTTGTAATCGGTACAACAAGTAGGTTTGGTTGATCCTAAGGATGCTAGACATGTATGCAAACTTCAGTTGTCCATTCATGGGCTGAAGCAAGCATATCGGAGCTGGAATCTTCACTTTGATAATGTGATCAAGGATTTTGGAGTCGTCCAAAATAATTGAAGAAACCTGCATTTATAAAGAAGTGAGTGGGAGCTAAGTAGCTTTTCTTGATCTCATATGTGAATGGCATATTTGAGTGGGAGCTAAAAGTAAATTCCCTTGTCTTATATGCGAAAGGCATATTTGAGTGGGAGCTAGGTGTCATTCCAAATTTTATATGTAACGACATATTGAGAATGATACAGATCCTCTAGTAAAGTATGAATGATTATTTAAGTGATTAAATTTTCTGTGAATGAAGTTTAGAGTATTAGGCTTTAGATCTATAATTCGTATAGATCATAAGGGGCTTAATAACATTAGGTCGGAATATTGTCCTACGTTAAGATTCTGAAATGTTTCAGAATAGAACAAGCGAAGAAAAGTTCTTACTTGTATGACTGGGTTAAAATATTAAGATTGTCTTGGCGTTTCAGTGATGGTTGATTAGAACTGGATGTCCGACATCCTCTATGCCTCAGACATAGATTCTATCATACTGAAAGCTCGACTTGGTGTGACCCAAGTTCTTGGTTGAAGAACGGGTTCTAGAGTGATCCCTGGATGGATCAATGAACAAACGTTAAGTATATCCTTCAGTGTCTAAAGAGAACTGAGGATATGTTTTCTAGTATGGGGTAAGAGTGAAGAGATAACTTGCCGTAAAGGTTTACGATGATGCAAGTTATGACACTGACCCATACGGCTAGAAATCTCATACAGGAGAAGTCCTTTGTTTTAAAGAAAGGGTTAGATTGTGAAGTTGCATATGAATGCACTATTATAGAAGGGTTAGTCTGCGAAATTGCATATGAATGCACTGTCGCATGATCTACATAGGTATAGAAATATATGGCTATTTCGGAAATAGCAATGTGATTGGATTGTGCTGTTTTCCCGAGCATGACTGGTTTCCCTTAATAGAAGGCTCATGCTGCGTGAAATTTAGAGTCTCACTCCATCGACAAAACATATATTTCCGTTATCATAAGATACGGGATGATGTCAAACTAGGTGACATAGAAGTGTTGCAAAGCACATACAGATCTCAATGCGGGAAGATCTGATGACTCAACCTCTTCCACGAGACGAGCATGCACCATAATGCTATAGGTGTCAAGCTTTTACCAAGTTGTAAACTAGATTAATTGGTACTCTAGTGCAAGTGGGAGACTGTTGGAGATATGCCCTAGAGGCAATTAATAAATAGATTTTATTGTCATATCTCAATAGTTCATAATAAGTTTTAATACCATGCTATAACTGTATTACTCGGAAACATAATACACGTGTGGTATAGAAACAACCAGGTCCCTAGTAGCCTCTACTTGACTAGTCCGTTGTGTAACAGATGATCAAGGTTTCCTGATCATGGGCATTAACCGGTTAACAACGGAGTCATATCATTGGGTGAATGATTTGATGGACATACCCAAAATATAGAAACGTAGTTTCATATCTTGACCGTGAGATTATATCAAGTCGCTGCTTCTGAAAGATACGGCTGATCGCACCTAACGTCATGTCTCATACGCACGACAATAAGGGTGACACTTTCGGGTATTGGAAGGAAGTAGTCGGGGCGAGTAATCAATAGCGGGAATTGCCAATCCATAGCAGGATAGATGCTCTGGGCCCACTCGGTGAGATTACATCTAATGAGCTTGCAAGCATGTGACTAGGTCACGGGGATGTAACATCACAGACGAGAAAAGATAGATTGTCAAGGATGAGGTCAAGCTCGGTAAAATGTGATACCGGAGAACGACGCTCAACAATCTAAGCATCGCCAGGCAAGAGATTGAAACGAATAAAGAGACATTCGTGGACACACAGGGGCTATCATGGATATCCAGATTCCGCTGTTAGTCGATTGATCGGAGAGAGAGTCTCGATCATGTCTGGAGTGATCCCGAACCGTGGGGTAACACACTTAAGGGTGGGTGACGATTAGATTGGATTTAGAGAGAATGAGAAACAGGAACTCCGGAAGTGTTCTGGAGCTCCGGAAGTGTTCCGGTAATTGTCCGATGATTGATCGGAGGCCACGAAATATGTTTCGGGGTCCGAATGAATTAAATAATATGTATCTAATATTAATAAGTGTTATTAATGATTAAATACATTTTTTATTTAATTAATTTCGAATTTAAAAGGCATTAAAAGTTAAATGGGCCTTAGAGGCCCATTAGGGGAAAAGAAAAGAAAAGAAAAAGGAAAAAGGGGGCTGCCACCTTAGTGGGCCACATGGGGCCCACCAAGGCAGCCGCACCCCCCATGTGGGTTTAGTCCCACATGGGGGAGCTAAGGAGGTTGGCACTCCTTTTTCTCCTATAAATATAGGTGCCCCTTTGCCTTGAAAAACACAATTTCCTCCTTCCTTCTCTCCTACCTTGAACGGGTTCTGATTCTGGAACTTCGTACGGGAGAGAAGTCTCTCTATAGTTTGCACACCGCCGTGCTGCTAGATCCACTCTTCCACTTCCGCTGCTCTGCTGGATCTGGAGCCCGGAGGTCGTCATCCACACCGTACGTGTGTGGAACCGCGAGGCGCCATCGTTTGGCGCTGGGAGCTGTCTACTTCCGCTACACGACCTTGAGGTCGGCTACGTCGTCTTCATCGTCAACGTTTGTGCGGGAACGTAATCCCGCTTTCGGTCTACAAGGGTATGTATTCCGTTCCCCTCCGTATAGTATATCTGCATAGTATAGATCCTGGCTAGTTTATGGTTATCGTTGTTAGGAATTTGTTTTTTCTGCCTACGATTCCCAACATAATATGCCCCAAAAATTGTTATAAAGATATATGAAATGAAAGAATTTTGCAAGACGAATCCAACGGTACCATTATACATTCTCAATCTATATATTTTGTTATATATTGATGGTCAAAGTCAAGCATCAAAGACCACCTTAAAATAGCGCGCCTTATATTTTGGGACGAGGGAGTATTTCCTTAGAGAACATTAATTTTGTGGGAAACAATGACTTGAAATGCACAAAAAAATAGATATAGAGCTTGTCTGTAATTTAGAAACAGAAAACATTTGACCAACTCGATTTTGATACCTGGTTTTGGTAATTGAATGTTCAGTTTGCCCGGTATTAAAAATCTAGGCTCGTGATCCGTGATGTACTGTCAGCCAATAGTTAAGGTGTGCAAAAGTATATCTTTTTTCCTTTTTTCTTACAGACAAGTCCCCCCCCCCCCCCCCCCCCCGATGCACTTTGTCTGACTAAAACTGTAGATGAGAAAAGTATGTGTCCACCCTTTCTGGAAGAAAGAAAGATCAATTGTGAAACAGTTATCCCGAATGGAAGTACTTCCATAGGATGATACTATACTTAACCAATGAAGATGATAAAAATGCTCCTGTATTAATTGCATAGTTACCTAGAGATGATACCAGTTGCTAAGAGCATCTCCAAGCGAGGCCCCCAAAGGCAGCCCAAACGCCCGGGCGGTCCGCCCGGACAGCTTTTGGGCCAAAAACCGGCACCCAAGGGAGGCCTCCAAAGCCATCCCAAACGACCGGGCGGTCCGGCTACCCCCAAACCCAGCCCATATGTGGGCGGGTTTGGGGCCGCCCAGACGCACCGGCCGGCTGTCGTTGACAGCTCGGGCCCAGCCGGAGAGAAGGCTGATCGGCGGCGTCCACGCGTCGGGCGACTCGCCGGCGTTAAAATGCCGCGTCTCTATCCCCGCCGAACCCTAGAATCATTTCCGCTCCGCTTCGCCTCCTCTCCTCTCCACCTCCTCTCCACAATGTCGGATAGCTCCGGGAGCGTGAACTGGGAGGAGGATGCGGAGAGCAAGGCGCCGGTGGCGAAGAAGCCGCCGGTAGAGCAAGCCGACGACGAGGACGAGCTTGCCCTCCGCCTCGGCATCCTCCGGTCGCTGGAGGACACGGGAGGCTCGAGCTCGGCGGCGCCGCGAGCGGCCAGTGGCGATTGTAGCCGCTGGTCAGCTTCGGCGTGTAGATCGGCGTCGCCCTACCTCCGCGGCCCCTTGATGTCTACGCACGCTTCTATTCTTGTAGACAGTGTTGGGCCTCCAAGAGCAGAGGTTTGTATAACAGCAGCAAGTTTCGCTTAAGTGAATCACCCAAGATTTATCGAACTCAGGAGGTAGAGGTCAAAGATATCCCTCTCAAGCAACCCTGCAATTAATATACAAGAAGTCTCTTGTGTCCCCAACACACCCAATACACTTGTCAGATGTATAGGTGCACTAGTTCGGCGAAGAGATAGTGAAATACAAGTAATATGGATGATTATAAGTGGTAATTGCAATCTGGAATAAAAATGGCAGCAAGCAAACATGTAGCAGAACTTGTTGTAAACGGTGTTTCAATGCTTAGAAACAAGGCCTAGGGATCATACTTTCACTAGTGGACACTCTCAACAATGATCTCATAACTGAATAAATAAAAGCTACTCTTAAACACTCTCTTGTTGGATAACAAACACCATTCATTGTGTAGGGCTACAAAAGCACACCTCAAGCCGGAGTAAACAAGCGCCACAACGTCATAAAGGAGTCACACACGGTGCACACACTGTCACCTTTACACCGTGGAGAGTACCGGAGTTCATATTAAAGTAACCTATAGAGTGCATAATAGATAAAGAGCAACATCTACATATTCAACTAGATTAGCACAACTGAACACAAGTAAATACTGCTCGGGATCATTCTCCTTCTTGATGAAGCAAGAGTACTATGCGTAGGGCTGCAAGAGCACACCTCAAAGTCCGAGTAAACAAACACCACAATTCCCAAGAATAAGCCATGATAAATGTCTAAATTATTCATAGAGTCACACAAGCACCCACACTGTCAACTTGATACCGTGTTGTCACAATGACTCCAGAAACTTGACAAAATCACTTGAGTAGCATAAACATTATTAATGTATTCAGCGATACTAGCAATACACACGATCACATAAAGATCACACCATGGGAGAGAGAGATGAACCACATAGTTACCAGTAGAGCCCTCAGCCTCGGGAGAACTACTCCCTCCTCATCATGGGAGTCAGCAGCGGCGATGAAGATGGCGATGGAGATGGCTCCGGGGGCAATTCCCCGTCCCGGCAGCGTGCCGGAACAGAGACTTCTGTCCCCCGAAACTTGTCGTCGATGGCGGCGGCGCTGCGGAACTCTTCTGGAAATATGACTTGGTTTTTTTAGGGTTTTCGCCTCGGGGGGAATAAATAGGCGAAGGGCGGCGTCGGTGGAGTCCCGAGGGGGCCACACCATATGGCGGCGCGGCAGGAGGTGGGCCCGCGCCGCCAGGTGGTTTGGCCGCCTCCTGGCTCCTCTTCGTCTCTCCTTCGGACTTCGTGTACATGTTGGAAAAATAGGGACGTGACCTTTTGTTTCGCGCAATTCCGAGAATATTTCCAGAAGTAACTTTCTGAAACCAAAAACAGCAGAAAACAGGGAACTGGCACTGTGGCATCTTGTTAATAGGTTAGTCCCAGAAAATGCATAAAAGTGATATGAAGTGTATATAAAACATGTAGCGAATGGTATAATATAAGCATGGAACAACAGAAATTATGGATACGTTTGAGACGTATCACCCCTCGAGCCGCAGGTCGGCTCCGTCCTTTGCCCCGCCGCGGCGGGGTCATGCCCCGCCGGTCCAGGCCCCTCCAGGGTGGAGGATCCTTCCGGATGGGGACGGCTGGTGGCTGGTGGAGGTTCCGCCGCCGCGGGCGCCGGAGACAGTGGGACGCGCGTTCCGCCAGGCGAAGCGGGCGGGCCAATCCGTCAGCGTGGCGGCTGCCGTCGCTGGGGCTGACGACGGCATCCCCCTCCAGGTGGTGGCCAAGTCCTTCACGTCCGCCGAGTCCGACGCCCGTCGCCGCCGCCGCAAAGACATAGAAGCTCTGGAGGCGGCCATCGCGCTGTCAAAGAAGGAGACGGACAAGAAGAAGATGGTGGCGGCCAATGCGAGCCGCCACGCGGAGGAGCAGGCCCGCGCCGTGCGGATCCTCGCCGGCCAAGTCGACGACAATGACGAGGAAGAGGAGGATCCGTACTTCGCCTTCCGCAAGCGCTACAAGGGCGACACCGCTGGCGGCTCCGGCAAGGGCAAGTCTCCGATGTGAGATTTGTCCTTCTTTATGTTTATATTTTACTTTTGATGTATGTATGTCAATCCGGCAACCTTCTGTCGGATGAATCGTCGAACTATCTATCAGTTGGATGAACTATCTATCAGTAGGATCTACGTTGCATGGGTTTGTATGGTTTTGAGGGTTTGTTTTGAGGGGGACGGCTGGAGTGGCATATTTTTAGGGGTTGTCCGGTCGCTGTCCGCGGACACGTCCGGACGTGACCGCGGACAATTTGGGGGCCAAATTAGGCAAGTGTGGTTGGAGATGCTCTAAGAATACTATAGAATTAAGATTATCTTCCTGATCATATGTAGGAGCGCAAAACAGAGTGTAAGCAAATGTTTGGTACCTAAGCGAATAATCGAATTTCTCGGAGCACTCTTGCGCGAGGAAGACGACCTCGAGAGAAGGAGATCTTTTTTTTTACTGGTGCCGTGCGTGAGCGTGCAGCGCAAGTCCAGTCCAGGTCAAGTGGAGGTTCTGGGACGTGTTATTGGGGTTCTAGGGATTTGGAACCACGTGTCCGCGCTAATTAATTAGATTATCTTATATCTTATATAACTAAATAGGTCATCCCCACTAACTATTTCTCTTGACATGCAGCCTATCCACCTCAGCAAATTGACACATCAGCAATTTCCCGATTTTTCCTTTTATTTTCGTTTATTTTCACTCGCCAATTTCCTTTCTGTTCCCACGTTCATTTTTTTCCTATGGACTAGTACACGCGCACGTGCAACGCACGTCGATATAATGTAAGCGCATATGTGAAATTTTTATGTTGACAAGAGTGTTTTCAATGTTGCTAATATCATTGATAATTTAATTGCAGTTAATCTTCGAATGAGTTTTAATTGTTATATAACTTTCAAACTTTGATGTACATTTTTTTTTGAAATCATTGTCAATCTTATGTACATGTCATAAGGAAAAAAGAGTTTAGCCAGAACGGACAGAATTTTTTTTATATATATGGTCTTGTTCTGAGTAATATGAAGAAGTGACAGACTGTTCAAAAATGTCATTTCAAAATGTTGAAAATTGTACACAAAATTTTCGGATATATGCCTGCATGTTTTGTGTTCGTATAATTAATAAATTTCGTGAAAAAAATGATTTTTTTGTTGTCATGTGTAAAAGACAAATTCCGATGGTCCAAAATAAATTTTCTCGGAACATTTATTTGTCTTGTTATCCGGGCCACAAAGAATGTCATTTTCTAACGAAACTTTTTATACGTACATAGAATGTGCAGGCGTATATCTGAACAAATGTTAGGAATTTATAACATTTAATTTAAAAAAAATATATTTTACATTACGGTGCATCTAGACCTACAACCGAAACACCATGTCCGTGAAGAACTGCCATGTCAACTCTGTTCCCATGTAAAACGCATGTATTGGTATGTGCAAAATTATCCCTTGGCATAAGGGTCTAGCTAGTCTAGTTTAGTGTCCTCCAAGAACATATTCGGTAGGTAACTTGTACCAACATATTCACGAATGTCCAATGTAAACCTTCCAGTTCTAACTCACCCTCCGATGTCCGGAGAAAGCGTCCACGTGTTGTTTGTGCAGAGACGTTGCATTTGTTTTACAGAAAAAGGAGCTGTTCCCTATTAATTTTCGGTGCACTTCAGTTCTTCAGCAGACATCAGTTGAATCTCTCTTCGTGTGCTCTTGGTCAGACAAAACTTCTCATGGAGGACTGCCGGTGAAGCTCCGCATCCCCTTTTTGCTGGTAGCGACGTCGGGAAGTCCCAGGCTCGGCCAGCATCGTTCTCTCTTGCTATTTCTTTGTGCATTTGATGTTGAATCTGCCAAGCTGAATTCGGTTTACAAAACGAATCACATCAACATCGTAGGGGAGCTGTGTGATCCACAACTGCGTCTTAAACTCTTAATGCCTTGACCGCCAAGCTGAACAGGGTGCCACCGAGGCGAGATGATACTTGCCGGGATTCCAAAGGTCGGCCTCACCGATCGAACGACGGGAACAAGGTTTGTGCCTCGCCGGCCGGTTGTCGTGCATCACATCGCCCGTGCGCGGTGCTGGATTGGGTCGCCACAAGGCTGACTGGGGCTGCTGGAGTGCGTGCACGCTGTTGGCTTCGGATGCGGCCGGCCGGCGGATCTAGCTAGGAGCTCCGTCTGCTGCCCGGAACGAACTTTTCTTTTTATGTTTTTTTACGGTGGCATTGCCGGTAATTAATACGAAACTGAAAAGCACTTGCGTTTATTTCTTTTAGCGGTGGCAAATGTCGTAATTATCACGAAACGAAATAAAACGAACCGGTACGATGGCATTAGCAGTATTATGTGATTTGGTGGGAGGGTAAAACGGGCAAAAGTGAATTTGTATTGAGTTGTCAAACATTGGAGCGATCTGGACCGTTGGCCAAATATTGAAGGGCTCAGATTCAATGTATCAACACAAGTTTGCTCTTTTAATAGTAACTAGTTGGAATGTACGTGCAACGCACGTTTTCACAATTAAATGTGGGCAATTTACAAGGGTCTATGTGGATTACTTCTTCTACACTTTTGCATTCTTATATTTGATATTTAAAATAGAACCATGCATGCTTATGTAAGCATCATAGAGAACAAAAATCTCATACAGAAGCCAACGAAACTGATGTGCGGCGTCGCTGCTGTCGTGAAATATGCCCTCGGACCCAACGGATTCATGTGGCGCTCGCCGAAGCTACACTCGCGGGCATGGAAGGAGGAGCTTCAGAGACATTCCTATGGGTAGGAGGAAGTATTAGAGAAGGATTTTGTAAATCCTAGTTGCATGCAGAATGTAGCGTATATGTGAGACGGACTCAATTTATAATACATTCAAATTTCTGGATGACACAAATTATCCAGATGCTTCAAGTCATGGGAAAAAGTTTTAAAACTGAGAGACGACTTACACAGTAATGTTCAGACCTATAATTTTTAAACCTAAGTTTGCAAACAGTAGCGATTTCGTCTAGATAATAATATGAATATATTGGAGAAGGATTTTGTAAATCCTAGTAGCATGCCGAACGTAACTTATATGGGAGACGATTCAAATTATAATACCATTCAAATTTTAACATGACACATATATGCAGATGCTTCAAACCATGGTTAAAAAATGTGAACAGAGACGATTTGCACATTAATGTACAGACCTATAATTTTTTGACCTCGTTTTGCGAACGCTAGTGATCTTGTTCGGACAAAATTTGGCATTCTACACAATTATTGTATCATCTGCTTACCCATTAATGTACATACTAAAAAAATACACCTAAAATTGCAAGCCTCCACTCATGATTCAGTTTAAGTGATTGACCTGAATCTAGAAAAAGGCAAAAGTAGTTTAGACCAAAGTATTGATTAATCTGCACATAGTTTGGTTCCAAGCTAGAGGACATTGACCAAGGAGTGAAGGTTATCAATTTGTTGTAGAGATAACCAGAGAGCACTGTAATTCTAGTCATGGCCGTTGATTTGTGTGAGCTAACAATTTCCAAGCATCAGTGAGGCTGGGTCCATAAGGTTAATCGCATGGTGTGGAATCATATCAGTATAACCTCGAGTCCAGGGTAATCAAAAAGGAATCGAATAGATCACAGCAAAGACATGGTCTTCTTCTCCTTAATGCTTTGATGCTTGCCCCAAGACTTTTGTAATTCCTGCTTATCCTCCTCCACTTTTTATTATCAATCAGCGCTGATCGATACACTGGCCAAATAGCCAACGACCTCGCGATTGCAGTCTAATAGCAAAGTGGAAACTGACTTCTTGTGCTGCAGCGTCCTGACCTTCCGGTACAGCGTGTGGGACCGCGACGGGAGGCGGGGTGGAAGAAAGGAGGTAGGACCGGTCCTGCTACTGCTAGATTCAGACTCTACCAAAGACAAAGATGCTCAAATCCGAAGCTCGTTTACAGGATCGGCGACCACGGCCGTCTCCTCGCCCTGACGAGCTGCGCGTAGTGCCTCTTCAGCTCCGGCGTGCTGCACCGCTCCGTCGACGTTGCCACGCCCGCAACTACGCGAATCTGAAGAAAGTCTGCTCGAGCGTGGTGCTCGATGGCCTCGTGTGCAGGCTCTCGCGGCATGAAGAGCATCTGCTGGGGCATGGTGGTGCCGAGAAGCTCCGCCGCGAGCTGGCCGCCGTCGAGTCCGACCGCGCCGACGCCCGCGAGGCTCCGCCTGATCCGTGCAGCAGCACGCCCTGCTCTGCGTCGAGGAGCTCTGCATCGGCGCTGAAGGGGGAAGGTTGAGGGGCGCGAGTTGTGTCAGAGCAGCGGTGGAGGAAGGCAGGGCGTCAGCCGTCTGGGGATGGGGTGTCGGTGGTGTGGGTCACCGGAGACGCGCGGTTGGATACGAGAGGTAGGACATGGCCGCAGGTGGCTCGCCGCGTCGGGGCTGGGGACTCAACACGGGATGGGACGACGGACGTTCTGTCCGCAAGTGGAGAAATAAAAGAACGAATCGGTACGGTGGCAATTTAGTAGTATTATGCGATTTGGTGGGAGGGCAAATCGGTAAAACTTGGGCGTGTTGAGGTGCTCAACATTGTTGAACCGATCTGGTCCATTGATCGGGTTATTGAACGGCACAAATTTAATGTATCCGTAACATGTTTGCTCTTTTAATAGTAGTATAGATATAGATATGTAAAACTGCCAGCCCAACAGTCTTCTGGCCCATTCCAGATAGCCCAATCCTTTTCATCTTCTCCACCGAACAGTCGCTCTTCTAGACGGGATCACACAGAATCCAGATCGACCAACCAGCCGCTCCTCTCAATCAATGTCTACGATCGCCCTCTCTCTTCCTCCGCCCCCACGATTCCCGCGAGAAACTGCTGCACAACAAATTGAGGCACGCATACGAGAGGTTCATGCTGAGTTTTCCCCCATAAACTTTGTCATGCGCCTCAGTAGATTGCATCGACGCATTGTCCTCAATTACGGCTGGACGTCTGCCTCATACTCGCGCCGCCGGTGTGCCGCTCCGCCCGTCCCGTCTTCTCCGATTTCCCTGTCATATGTTCTGGCGAGTTGGACGCTGAACTACCTGGTCGCTGCTTCTCAAGTTCCGACGAATTGTACGCCTAAGCACTCGCCGTGGTTCTGCTAGCTGGTCGGTGCTTACTCCTATTTACTGCTCCTTACTCGCTGCTTACCCAGGGCCAGGGCCCAGGGGCGTAAGGCTAATTTCATTGCTTCTATTGGTACGTATACCTCCCATCTGAGTACATTTTAGCTCCGTTGAACGAACATCCTTGCATTTTGTTCTTTTGATTGATTGAACACACCCTGGAATGTGCTCACGTTTACCATTTATTTGTAAATTTCAATTGTACTTTATTCATCTTCATCTGAATTCGCTTTTCATCAGAAGCCTTACATTTGGATTTGTTTGTTTGTTAGTGTGACGAAGAGGTGATGCATGCACTTCAATTTTCCTGCTACACTTCCTCCCTGTTTTTCCATTTTTCTTCACATCAATTCATTGTGCTGCAGGATACTTTGAAGCAACAAAATGGAGGTGCTGGACTGCTGGTCATTCACCAATGCTATTTAATTTTATTATTAATTGGAGCTTCCTGAAATCTATGATCATCGGTTGCTCTAAAAAGGAAGCAATGTTCCCTTGGTACATGAAGGAGTGGTTTTTCTCTCTTTCATGCTGTGACAATAATATTTCTTTTCTCTCACGGATCATAATACATGGGACATGCATGATCCAGAATTTGGAATGCTCAGATCTGTCTTCCCTTAAATTTCAAGGATTTCAAAGTGATCAATAGTCGGCAGTTCAATCGTTTTGCAATCAGTTGTGTAGCTTCTTGGAAGGAAATAATCTATTTATATATATTGGAAGTATCATCTCATTAGAAACTGATGGATCATCATAGCCGTCACTATCTCATCATTCTTCATCTTCACCAGAAACAAATACAAGTAACTGATGGAGGCATGTTTGTAGTTATTTTCGCCTTTAATTACCTATCAGAGACGCTGCAGTCCAGTCGTCAACCACATGCCATTCTCAGTTTTCACATGACATCTATCTAAAGGGCAACAATCTCAACTTGCATATCTAGGTTGTCCACTTTGTCTTTTTATTTTGTTCTTCATTGGTTTACTCATATGGTACTCCAGTTCGTAGTACACTCATATGAGCCAACTGGATATGGGTTGAAAACAAATAAGCATGCCGAGCAATGAGGCTTAAGCAATTTCGTCAATGTAATTATATAGCAAAGCAACTAAGAATTGAGTTACAGAAGTACAATCGATCATTCAGTGCTCCAAAAGAAATGGAAGACTGGATCCTCTTTGACCAGCAGCAAAGCTCATACTGGAAGCATCTTCAATATGTTTCGTGACATTTTGTCACGTTCCAGGTAAAATGGTATAGTTGGCACCTTAGGAAGGTATGACTGCATCATGTCCAAGTTTCAACGTAATTTCTAAAGCCAAATCTGTTTATTTCTGTGGCTGCTCCATCTTACTGAGGCTACTAAGTTGCATGCATGACTACCAAAGTCATTGGAGCATCTGCCGCCAAATTTGTATTGACTGAATCCAAGCTATATGGGCCTTTTGGCTTAAAACGCAAGCATATCTTGCATGATGTTTTAAATTGTAATGATAAAGTCTTATAGCAACCATGTAAATACTTTTCCATTCCTGAAGTTGTTGTAGATATGTCTAACCATTCCCGCAACAACGTGCGGGGTATCATCTAGTTGTGTGAGTAACTGGGTACACATACAAGTCAACGTCGGGTTAGCTTATTTTTTCAGTTGCAAAAAGAAAGGGTTAGCTTATTTTCACCAAGGGGCTAGTTTTATTGCAAAGTTTTTCTAAAAGCCACGGTATTGGAAAACTACCAAGAGGCTAGTTTTATCAGATCGGACAGGTAAAATCCGAAGACTTGTGCGAAAATCTAAAACGGCCCCTCTCACATTTAAATTTGAACTAATGGAATATATTGACAAACGTACATATTTATTTGAACATCATCATTTTTTTTGTGTTCTTTAAAATGAAATCTTCAATGGTATCCTCATATTCAATCTTCTCCAACACTTCGCTGTCAAGTGTTATTGTGGTCGTTGAGTCTTTGTTGTGTCATTAGAGTACACAAATAGGATTTCAATAGCTTCAATTTAGAAAAGCTTCGTTCTACCGATCCAACCATCATAGGAATGGTCAACAAAACTCTATATGCTTCTTTCCTAATAAACCTGTCCATGGCGTCTTTTTGAGATTATTAAATTATGTTCTTTTTTTTCTCTTGCGGTTCTGGGAACAGGACTGATGTTTTCCCATGATGATTCAAACCTGCACAAGATACAAATGATTAATAAAATAAAACTGAGTTAAGCAAAAGGATGAATTAGGATTTAGGAGTAGGAGGAGCACGCTACCTGTTTTGGAGTTTTGCCTTTTGGCGATTGCAGTATCTCCCAAGTATGTAAGTTGAAATAGTCGTGTTATCCCCTCGTGTCGCCCCCCAGGCGACGCCAGGGCGAAAAGCTTGCCACAGCCAGCTCTCCCCCGTGCGCCCCCTGCTGCCGCTGCCGTCGCCGGCCCAGTCCGTGGCGGTGGCGGCACCCCCCGCTGCCAGAAGGTGGTCGGGAGGGACGTTTCTTGTTCGTTGGCGGTGGACCGGTGCGGTCGGGGCTGAGGGCGTCGAGCCGACGGGCTCGAGCGGAGGTGGCGGCCGGAGCACGGCCGTGGGTGGTGGTGTGGTGGCAGCGGCGCCACCCCTGCGCCTGGAGGCGTGCGCCCGATGGGCTTGGCGGGCCCGATCTGGGCTCATCGGGCCCGGATGGTGCTGGGACTGCATGCTACGCCCTCGACCTCTTCTTCGTTGCCGGGAACTCCGAGGGTGGTGTGGATGGTGAGTTCTTCCGGCGCTGGTGCGATTGATGTGCGTCAGAGGTGGTGCGAGGCTTGGGTGAAGACCCTGTCTCGGCCTTGTGCCATGACCAACGATGGCGGCGGCTGTGGCCGTCGTTGGCCTTCCTGGAGGCATCGCTGCTTTGCTGCTGCCCACCTCACGCACGGATCCGGCCAGCTTGGCTCTCATGGGGAAACCCATGATCTCGTGATCGGACAATGATGGCACCATGGTGTCGTTTTCCCTCTTGGGGGTTCGTCTCGGAGGCTGGCACCGGCAAGAGGGACCCGAGGTTGGCGGTGGGGTTTTCCGTGTGGTGGTATGCGCGGCAACGATAATGTTGAGGAGCAATGGTTTGATCGCGGCAATGGCTCCGTAGTCGGCTCTGTCCGGCGTGTCCGAGTGTCTTCGTGTTGGTCTCTCCAAGCTGTGAAGTCGAAGCTGCTATCTTGAGCGGTGTACGGTGACCTGCAAGGGCGGTCCGGTGGTGAAGATCTCTCTCGGCGCAGGTCTTGCGCATCTCCTTTTCGGAGCTCTCCATCAGAATCGAAGCTGCCTGCCTTCGCGAGGAGCCACCTGTTTGGCATAGGCCGACATCGGCTTCTCGACACCGCTTCGGCGATGGTCTCCTTGGCGGTTTTCTTGTGAAGTCGGAGTCGCTGCAGGTGTGTAGCTTGATGACGATGACACGGGGGCAACCTCGACGACGACTCTAGCTGCGGTGGTGTGTGTAGCTTGTGTGGGTAGCCAGGGTGGCTGTGTGTACCCTCGCGACGGTCGTTGAGGATCCTGTATCTGTTTTAGGTCGGTTTCCCGCTAATTAACCGGCCAACTCCCAGTTCTTCTTAATTAATGAAAATGGCAAGTCTTTTGCCTCGGTTCAAAAAAAAGAAGACAAAGAAAATCCGGCACTCAATCTAGATGCGATTTTGCCAATCGGGAAATGAAGGCAGCCAAGCAGGCGTTCGGCGGTTCGGGCGGCAGATGCCAGGCGGCCACGGCGAGCGTCGATGTCGATCCAATCGATTGTGTTCTGATCGTATGCGTGCAGGGCCCTAGTCAGCGATGTGAGTACCTGATGATTCGTTTCCGATCGTGAATATGCGAGAGAGGAGAGACGCGAGAGCCCACGGCCACGAGCTCGACTCGGACGTGGACACGGAAGCGCGAGCGGCGCTTGGTGGAAATTGCGACCCAGGTCCAGCAACTTGTATACTACCTATACAAAAATTTGGCCCCCCCCAAAATTTATGGGCCCGGCCGGCACACTTGGCACCACGGTGGGCCCAGCCCTGAGTTTTATTGCAAAGTTTTTCTAAAAGCCACGGTATTAGAAAACTGCAGTATTGTACTAGCAAATCAATGCTTTAGTTTCAGAAAAAGAGGTCCGGATCTCTTTTTTAATACTTCAAAATTAATACAGTTTCCTTAAATATTGAAACATGTAACACTACCGTGTTTTTACTAAATCCAAACATCTCAAAGTATTTAAAACCGTTGTATTTTTAGAAACCATTGTTTTATTGACATATTTTAGAAATACTTTACTCCCAAACATACCCTTAATTACAACCTCCGTTCTGAATTAACCTTTATTCCGGGTTTAGTCATAATTTCTTTTTGTAAATTTAGTTTAATATATAGGAGAGCATCTACTGTATAAAATCAATATTTTGGAATCAATATAAAATATATTTTCATGATATATGTGTTTGATGTTATGTCCTCCATTCCATTTTAATCTACATCCTCTAGAAAACAGACAGTTCAACACTACATTTATTAGTACTACATGCCACATGCATAATAGTACTACGGTAACACATGAAACAAAGAATCATTTCCTTTACCAAAAGTTCAATTGAATGCGGCCAACAAATTTACACGCAGACACACCGGTGTAAATAGTTGGTGACAAAACTAAACAGAAACATCAATATAGTTTGTCGACAATACCAAAAGGAAACAACGATAGTGGCGTGCACCAAAACAACAATACACGTGAAAATGAAAAACACACCGGCTTGGCTTTGCAAAAATATGATAAACCAACGACTTTCTTTTTTAAGTTTGTAACATCTTTGCTGAATTGCTATTCTAAGTATGATGAACCTAAGCCTAACTGCTATTCTAAGTTTTATCATCTTAGCTCTTTTTCTGTTTAAGCTCAACGCTTGAAAACTTACGACTAAAGTTTCTTAACATCGAGGCTTGGTGAGTACAAAGAACAACTAGTGGTATTTTGCGCGTCGTCACGCCGCGCTTGTGTGATTTTTGATTTTGATTTTGAATTGTCTAAATAAGTTTGTATTTTGGCATTGATAAGTACTATTTGTTAGGTAGATTTAAGTTTTATTACTTCTAAATGTGGTATTTAAATTGTAGTAGCATTGCATTTACAGGGAATTTTCTTTTGGAGGGCGTAAATTTGAAAGTTAGATTGAAATGCTCCGAAGTGGTTGTCTGTTTTGCTAAAATTTTGTCAAACGTTTACAAATTTGAATTTTCGAAACAAATTGTACAAATGAGTTTGTATTGTAAGCTATATATTTTGGAGCATTCGTTACTTTGTTACTTTATGGAATTTGTTTGCAGAAATAGGTACCGTAAATCGCAAAAGCCGTTACCATAATTATCTATATTGCAAGTCCATAATTACGGAAGATGAAATATGTGAGCATTTATCAAATTTGAATCAATGTAATTAGAGGGAATACATTTAGAATATGTTGGAAAAAATTTTAGAGTGTCTTAAATGTGTTAGCAAATTGAAATGTTCAAATGGAGTTAGCTTTTTTTTTTTTTAGTTTTGTGGACATATTTTAGCGTAGTTCCAAATATTTTGAAATTTGAAATCTTCCAATGAGTTGAATTTATTTGGGGAAACATTTGAAGCCGACGTTGTATTATTTAAATGATTTGGCAAACTCTATTTAAATGAGGTGTCTTGTACGGGGGAAAATATTTTGTTGGGTTTACCATATTCAATGATATTGGTCAAATTTTTTTTTTCCGGATTTTATTTGAGTTGGAAGAAAATTATGGAAATTTGATGACGTTTTATGGAAATTTGATGACGTTTTGGATTAAAAGGGAAAAAATGGTGGTGGGAAAAAATGTTTACATTTAAATCGTTTCGAATGAAGGATTTTTTTTGTTGAGCTGGAATAATTTTGGAAGGTGAACAAATTTTGGAAATTCCGCACCCGCCGTGAATCGAAATGTCGAAGTCAGTTGTATTTTCAAACGTCGTAATTTGCCGGGATTTGTCGTCTATGTTAACGAAAATTTAACTGAATTGGTTCTTTAAATTTTACGAATTTGGAACCGTTGAAATCCGTTGGATTTTGTCGTGTATTGTCTCCAAATTTTAACTATTCTGGAAATGTTCATTTTTTTTTAAAGTTTGTTGCCATAAATAGTTTGCATATACTTGTGGAGTTTGGTCTAATTTGTTTTGAAAATGTAGTTTTTTTTAGAATGCAGTGGCTATTTTAGTCTCGGCAAAATTGTAGAATTTTATGTGAGTTGTTTTGAAAATGTGTTTGGAAAGTTCAAAAAGGTGTGGAAAAATAAAATGTATTTGGAACAAATGTCTGGATGGTTGTTTTTTTTTTGTAAAAATTGTTGAAATAAGGTGGACCCACCTGTAAGTAGTGTAGTAGTTTTTTTTTCCCCAAATTTTTTTTTTTAAGAAATTTGGAAAATTAAAATTGTTTAGTTCAGTGTGGTGGTTTTTTTTTTTTTGCGTTGGGTAATATGCTTTGTAATAATTAGTTGCAAATTTGAAAATGTAGATGAATATTTTTGGAGTTATTGATTTTGCTAGATGTAGCTTTTTTTTTGTTTCGCTGGACGTTTTGATTGTCTTTTTTTCTCGACAAATATCTGCAGGAAATGAAATGTAGTTTTTTGTATTTCTGTGTGTGTTCTTCACCTTTTTTTGTTTTGTTTTTAGTTTTGAGTTGTGTGGAAAAAAAGGGGAATAAAAAAACAGAAGGGAAAACTAAAAAGGCCGAGCCCGCTGGGCAGAAGCCAGCCCGGCCCGGTTAGGGGAAAAAAAAAAGAATGCAATTCGGAAAAGGAGAAAAATATGACATGTGGGCCCGACGCTGCGGCATGATGACGTCATGGGGGAGTTGTGGGGAATTGGCGGCGGCGGCGCCGTCGACGCCGGCGGCGGAGCAGCGCGTTCCAGGACGCGCGGCTTAGCGCGCCGAGGCGCCCGGACGCGGGGAGCAGGCAAGGGGCGGCGCCGCTCGTTTTGCGTCGCCGGAGTGGCGCCGGCGGCGCGTGGAACCGGTGGCGGGCAGCTCGCGCGGCGGCGGCGATTCCGCGGCGCGCAGGCCGCCCCAGGACGCGGCGCTGGGGTAGGAGGGAGCGGCGGCGACGGCGCAGCAGCCCGTCTGCTTGGATCCGGTGGGGGAGCAGCGGATGGGCGGCGTGGTGCGACGGCGACGGCGGCGGCCCGTGGAGTCGCGGGAGAGGGAGGAGGGAGGGTGAGCTCTGAGGTTTTTGCGGAAAGGTCCTTTAGGTTTTGGGTATTTGCGAGTTGGTCCTTCCGCACGTAAAGTTGAGGGGTGCGCGGCAATTTCTCGCCCGCGAGGGGCCTATTCGTAAAGCTGGCACGCGCGGCTCCTGCTGGTCGTCCGATCCCGTTTGGGCGGTCGAGATCGATGCACTGTAGATTACTGTTCATTTGCAACAGTAATCTACAGTGACCGAGCGCTGAGAGGGCTTGATTTTGTGCTCCCTTAATATAGTTAGTAATAACTGGCAATTTAGATAGGAGTACAACTCTGACTTCTATAGTTCTAGCTAAACTCGGTATCTCCATATCCAAACAATCAGCAGAGTTTGGAAAATTGCTGTGATTATTCAGTTTCCGTTGATTGACGTGTATTTTGCTTGAGAAAAAAAAATTCACAGCTTTCTGCAATTACAAAACATTTATACAATTTTAATTGCGTGCAAATATGGGCCGGCCATGTCCTCGGGCTCTCATAAAACAGCCAGTGGGCCGTGAGATGCAGATCCAACCGAACGCACGCCACTGCCCGTCTCCCCGTTTTAATACCCGAAACCCTCTCCGAGCCCCGTCTCTAGCCCCCACACCCTCCTCATAACCGAAAAAAAAAGCCCCCACCCTCCTCCGCCGTCGTCCTCCGCCGCGGCCAGAGAGCTCTAGTCGCTACCTCGAGGTAACCACTCCATCGAAACCCTACTTTCCGAACCCTCCTGTTCTCCACTTTGCGTAGATCTGCACCTAGCAATTTTGGATCTTCGGTATTAGGTTCGATCTGTTCGCGGCGAAGCGCGTGATTTTAGTTCCGCTTTCAAATATCGTGTGGATGTGTGATGTTTTGGTCTGATCTGCAAGCGCTGTAGGGCCAGCTAGTGCGTGTTTCAGTAGATCTCGGTTATTTATGACGGAGTTTTGTTGGTTATTGATGATGTTTAGGGTTTTAGATGCGTTCTGTGTTCTGCTAGTGGAATTGGGCACGTGTTACAGGCTTGTGCGGTAGCAAAAATTGTTTGCGGCAGAGATCATGTCCAGTGTTCTTGTTTCGTAGATATTTAAATTGTTTGCGGCAGAGATCATGTCCAGTGTTCTTGTTTCGTAGATATTCTTGTATCTCTCCACTGGAAGATGAGAAATAGGATAAATTCGTACATGTTTTTGCTTTAGCGTGGGAGTGTATTAACAAAGGAAACGTGCTGCTCAAAAGCCAGTGGTAATGGATTCGGTTTATGTTGTTTGTCAGTTTACTTGGTTGTGCCTCTATCTGCCTAGTTAACTGTAACGCTCCAAAAGCCTTCTGCGCGATTTATTTGGAATTGGATTAATTTTCACCGGTTAGTTACTGATCATCATACCTGTTTTGTGTACCATGGCAATTGTTTTGGCTACCTTCCAAATGTATGCTCATATGAGTTTTCAAACACATACGCATAATTGCGATGCATGTTTGTTTTCTGCTGAATTATGTAGCTGCACTGACGTCTTGATTTGATTCTTTAGTTCCCTGTGCGCTAAAACAAATTTATTAGCCTGAAGGTAAGCTACTTAGTCTTGGTGTGTATTGTTGCACTGTTTGATTGTTCTCTCTGTTCTACTCAGTGCTGCCTTTTTGGGTTGTACTTAGCTAAACAATACATAGTTAATGTTTCAAAAGCTGTTATCTTCATTGTGAATCAAAGTTATGAGACTAAACAAAAGCTGTTAACCGTGGCCGCATCGCTCGTTTTCGCAACGCTCTTACTACCTGTGAGCTCAACGAGGTGCACCTCCAAAATAGGCGATTCACTTGGAGCAACGGGAGACAAGACCCCACCCTTTGCAAGCTCGATGCCATTTTTTGCAACCCGGAATGGGATCTTAGATTTGGCACTCATGTGCTTCATGCCCTATCCTCCTCCTTGTCAGACCATTGTCCCTTGCTCCTCGCCGACGACTCCGGGCCATATAAGCCGCGAACCTTCCGGTTCGAAAACTTTTGGCTCAAGTTGCCGGGGTTCGATGAGATTGTGAAGAACTCTTGGGATGCGCCTATTGCTCACTTGGAGCCCTATCACGTTTTGTTCCATAAACTCAAGAGACTTGGTGCTTGTCTTGCGAAATGGAGTCGTCGTCTTTTCTCCAAGCCTAAAGTCCTCCTCCATGCGGCTCTTCTTGTCATTCTACAACTTGATATTGCACAAGAGACAAGAGCCCTCTCAATTGAAGAACGGGAGCTTCATGCTAGGCTTAAGCGGAAAGTCCTTAGTTTGGCCATCCTTGAGAGAGCGAGGAAAAAACAATGCTCAAGAATTGCGAACTTAAAGGAAGGCGACGCCAACACAAGATTTTTCCACCTCAAAGTTAATTGGCGGAGGCGGAAAAATCACATTTACCGTCTCAAGCGCAACAACGGTTGGGTAACGGAGCACGAGCACAAGGAGGGAATTATCCATGACCACTTTACCGCGACAATTGGCAAGGAGAACCGAGAGCACTCGACTTCAAATGGGATGAGTTAAACTTTGAAACTCCGGATCTTGAGGGTTTGGCCGCACCCTTCTCCGAACATGAAGTCAAGAATGCAATCAACCAAATGCCAAGTGACAAGGCCCCCGGCCCCGATGGCTTCACCGGTGCTTTCTTCAAGCGATGTTGGGACATTGTTCGGGTTGATGTTATGAAAGTCATTCAAAACTTCGACAATCTCCACACCAACAACCTCCATTGGCTTAACTCCGCAAATGTTATCCTCTTGCTGAAAAAAGATGGGGCGGAAGAGATCTCCGATTATAGGCCTATTAGCCTCATCCATGCCATTGCCAAGATTATTGCCAAGATGCTTGCTCTCCGACTAGGACCGCACATGAATGACCTTGTCTCCCATGCTCAAAGTGCTTTCATTAAAAAACGGAGTATTCACGACAACTTCCGTTATGTCAAGAATCTAGCTCGGAGGCTACACAAGAACAAGACGCCGTCTCTCCTCTTCAAGTTGGACATTAGAAAGGCTTTTGACTCCGTCCGGTGGGACTACATCCTCGACCTCCTCCAACGGAGGGGCTTCCCAAGCAAATTTCGAGATTGGATCACCGCTTTATTCTCCACCTCGTCCTCGCGCATTCTTCTAAACAGTATCGCCGGCCTCCCCATCCGGCATGGTCGTGGCCTTCGTCAAGGAGACCCTCTCTCGCCTCTCCTATTTGTTCTTGCGATCGATCCGCTACAACAAATTCTTGATGTGGCAACTCGGCTTGGGCTCCTCAAAAAGATTAGAGGGAGGGGAACCATCTTGAGGACCTCCCTTTATGCGGATGATGCGGCCATTTTTGTGGCGCCTATAAAGGAGGATATCCAAAACCTTGCGGAAATTCTTAGTGACTTTGGGGTGGTGACGGGCCTTTGCACAAACTTCCAAAAGAGCTCCGTGGTGCCAATTCGTTGTGGACAAGTTAACCTCGATGCCGTCCTTGATGGCCTTCCGGTGGTGAGGGCCACATTCCCCTTGAGATACCTAGGCCTTCCGCTCTCGGTTTGGCGACTCCGGAAAGTTGATTTTCAACCCCTTGAAGACAAATGTGTTGGCAAGATCCCCGCTTGGCATGGGCGCTTCATGAATATTGCCGGAAGGGGTACCCTTGTTAAATCGGTCCTTACCTCACAAGCTATCTACTACTTGACGCCCCTCATTGTCCCTCCGGGCTCATTAACTCTCTAAGGAAGATTGACCGCGCTTTCTTTTGGAAGCGAACCTTGTGGGTTTCGGGAGGCCAATGCAAAGTAAATTGGAAGACCGTTTGCCGCCCTACTTCCCTTGGTGGGTTAGGGATTCTTAGCACCGACGAGTTCGCAAGGGCCTTGCGTTTGAGATGGCCTTGGCTCCAATGGAAAGATCCTACCAAGATTTGGGCCGGCTCTCCCAACCCTTGCACCAAGGAGGATATGGATCTTTTTTATGCCTCCACAACAATAGCGGTTGGAAATGGGAGAAAAACATCATTTTGGGAGGCCCCTTGGCTTGGGGGAGAAAAACCTAGGCTCATTGCTCCTCTCATCTACGGTATCTCCTCCAACAAAAAATGGACCATCTCTCAAGCCCTCCTCAACAATGCTTGGATTGGGAAGATCGCCATGATCGAAGAATTCACCATCCACCATGTGCGCCAATACGTCGATCTTTGGGTCAAACTTCAAGACGTGACCCTTGAGGAGAACTTGGAGGACACCATTGTGTGGAAACTTTCTGCAAATGGTGCTTATTCGGCAAAGACGGCCTACAAGGCTCAATTCTATGGGTCCCACTCCTCCGATATGAAAACCTTGATTTGGAAAGCTTGGGCGCCCCCCAAACTAAAATTCTTCGCTTGGCTTGCTCTCCAAAACCGTCTATGGACGGCGGACCGGTTGGCGCGTCGGGGGCGGCCAAATTGCGGTCCTTGCCCGCTTTGTAAAAGGGTGCCCGAGTCGGCCTCTCACCTCCTTGTCCATTGTCGTTTCACCACTCGAGTTTGGAGCCTCTTGAAGGAATGGCTAGGTTTGCAACACCTTGATCTCTCGCTATGGTCGGATCTCTCCCTCAAGGATTGGTGGCGTCACATGTCCGGTGCTAGCATGCCAAACCGCAAGGCAATGACATCCCTTGTTCTTCTCATTTCTTGGGAAATTTGGAATGAGCGGAATGCCCGAGTGTTCCGAACCAAATACACGCCGTCCATTGGCATCCTAAGCAAGATCAAGAGCGAGGCGAAGTTGTGGGTCATTGCGGGGGCAAAGCGGCTTGGAGAATTAATGCCGGGAGAGTAATCCTTTTGTGTAATTTGCTTTCGATGTTGTGGTTGTCTGAACTTTGTGTGCGCACTCTCTCTTAATAAAGAAAATGGGGCAAATCTTTTGCCCCTTGTTTCTAAAAAAAAGTTATGAGACTTATGAACCAAAACGATGATTTCTTTTCAGGATTTAGGGCTAGTCTTATGTTAGTCAGTATTGTTATGATTGCTCTCAGTTGTCAGTATAGTGATATATTTTACGATTTAGTTGTTCATTGCCCATTGATCAGCTGATACCATGATTTGCCTTTTTGTGTTCTCATGCCTTTCTCTTCTTTGCCATTATATCACCTACAACAGTCTTTTGAGACAAGATGGCGTCTTCCTTCAATGTCAACTCTGAGGCTGGCCTTAAAAAGCTTGATGGTTACCTTCTGTCTCGCAGCTACATCACTGGGTATGTGTTTCACGCCATCCTGTTTGCTAATAGGTTGTACCTTTTTGCACCAGTCTTACCGTGTAATATGTTTTCTGAAGATACCAAGCTTCCAAGGATGACATGGCTGTGTATGCTGAATTTTCGCTTCCCCCGCCAGCAAAGTACACCAATGTTGTAAGGTGGTACAACCACATTGATGCACTTCTAAAGCTGAGGTATGCACTCAAGCTGATTTTAATTCAGAATAGTCTGTTCATTTTTCCTTTGTCATGTTAAGTGATGTTAATATTTGAAAATGGTCTACTCATATCCAGCGGAGTTACTGCAGTGGGTGAAGGTGTCAAGGTCGAGTCATCAGCTGTCCCTGAAGCATCAACTGCTGATGTTACCAAGGGAAAGGTTGCAGCCATAACCTGCAATTTTGGATAAAAGTTATAAACTGTTTTGCATTTTCGTAATTTTGGCGCTGGCTGAACCGTTTTCATTAGTCAGAAATTATAAACTGTTTTGCATTTTCGTAATTTCGGCACTGGCTGAACCGTTTTCATTAGTCAGAAACTATTAGCATTTGTTTGGTTGATACCTTACATTATCACGAGTATAACTTTCATCTATCTTGCAATTGCAGGCTCCTGCAGCTGATGATGAAGATGATGATGACGATGTTGACCTTTTTGGTGAGGAGACCGAAGAGGAGAAGAAGGCAGCTGAGGAACGTGCTGCCAAAGCTAAGGCTTCTACCAAGAAGAAAGAATGTATGTTATCCAACATGTTTTGAATTTTATTATCTCGTGTATAGCTTTATGGCATTCTATTTGCAAAGCATTTACATTTGGTACTCCCAAATCCCAATATCATATTGTTTCAGCTATTGCTTTGTGTCTCGAAATTCAGAACTCATAATTACTGAATGTCATCCTACACTGTTTGTATTTTTTGTATTATTTATAGCTGTTCAGGTCACTTCATTTTCAAAGCTTGTACATTTGTTAGTCCTAATATTGTATTGTTGAAGCTTTTGTTTTGTGCTCTCAAAGTTCAGTATCAATAGTAACCCGGTACATTTATCATGTTAGCTGGGAAGTCCTCGGTTTTGCTTGATGTAAAACCATGGGATGACGAGACTGACATGGTCAAGCTGGAGGAAGCAGTGAGAAGCGTCAAGATGGAGGGCCTTCTGTGGGGTGCTTGTATGTCTCTGCTTTTTTATTGCCCTTTTTTTCGTTTGCATATTAGCTGCGTTTTGTAACATGGAGTATTTACCATCATGTGCAGCCAAGCTCATGCCAGTTGGATATGGCATCAAGAAGCTTCAAATCATGATGACCATCATTGATGACCTTGTCTCAGTTGACACTCTCATTGAGGACCATCTGTGCGTTGAGCCAGCGAATGAATACATCCAGAGCTGTGACATTGTTGCGTTCAACAAAATATGTGAGTTTCTTCTTCTCCTTCAGTTTCCTAAACTTGCTGTGATGGTGTTCGTGTCTTTCCTCCCTTTATTTTCGGAAGTCATACACTACAATCGTATTCATGCACTAGTTATGATCTCCATTTCCTCTACACCATCCCTGTTTTTATGGTTGCGCAAATCAACATATTCATGCACATCTATTTTAATCAGAAAAGTTATGTTGCTCCTTTTCATAAGGTTGGTTTAACACTGACTTTGACGATCCTGTTCTGTTGCAGAAATCTTCCTGAGTCAGGCGATGGTGGTCGGTGGATAATGCGGTAGCACAATATATCAACAGTTTTCTGTCGTGGTGTTGCCTAAGCCATTCCCTGTGATGTTTTTGGACCTTTGGTCAGAGTTGAGTCGTAGTATTACTACCGAGTGTGCATCTCCGTATGAGACCATATGGTTGGATTTCTGTAGCTATTTTTTGTCATCTGCTGTTTTCCTGGGAAATACCTGCCCCTTACCTGCGTTCGTGTGCAACACAAAGACGCGTTTCCCTGTGCATGCATGTGTCTCACACCTGTAGAGTGAGCATCTCCCCTCTCCCCCGACGCTACCTAAAGGCCCCCATTCGGCCCAACGGGGTTTTGTTTTTTTAAAACGACACAAAAAGTTTGCCTTTTATATTGATAAAGTAGAAGCAAACAAGTAGGACGAGGCCTAAAAAAGAAAAAAAAACGTACAACTCGATCCACACTGGCCCCGAGGCCGTGCCCCCACATATGTCGACGGCCAAGTTGCCCAAGCAACCACGGCCGACACCAAAACCTCTCAACGCAACGGCGGAGGGGAGAAATCGGAGCCGTCGGTCCGACATCCACGCCGGCCCCAAAGCCGCGCTCCACACGGGTCGATGCCCAAGCGACACAAGTCGACACCACACGACCTCGACGCTTCACAGTGGAGGCGAAACATCCAGAGCCGTCGCTCTGACATCCACGCCAGCCCCAAGGCTGCGCTCCATACGAGCCGACGACCAAGACGCCCCAACGACCAGAGTCGATGCTCCGCCACCTCAACGCAGCACGGCGGAGGCGAAATCCGGAGCCGCCGCTCCGACATACACGCCGGCCCCAGGGCCACGCACCCCTAGCCGAAGACGAAACTCGCCGCCGCCAACCACCATCTCTCCACAGGTCCCCGTTGGCCGGTGGAACATCCAAGGCGAGGCCCCAAGAGGAAAGCGACGCAGAAGCGCCGCCCTCGCCCGATCCCGCGAGGGATCTAGGGTTTCCCCCGGAGAACCCGGCGTGGAGAAGTGACAACACCACCTCGACGACGCCTTCAAGAAGGACGCGACGCTCGAGGGCGTCACCGTCGTCAGCCCCGGCCGACTGCCCGGGCAAGGCTTTCGCCCGCGATGTGTCGCGACCCCGCAGCCCGCCTGTCGGGGACTGGCCAGACCATCATCTCCACGTGCCGCAACCACCGCGTCACCTCAAGCCATGGCAGGCGGCATGCCGACCACGGCCAAGCCGCAGCCACAGTTCCGGGGCCGCTGCCCTGGCTTCCTCCTCCCCGACGTCGCCCCAGCCGCAGCAAGGGGCACGACACGTCCTCCACCACCGCAGCAGCTGCGCCTAGCGCCGGCCCACGCGGCCAAGATGGGGCCCCACGGGCCCAATCCCTCCTGGCGCCACCCCCCCGCCGCACCTCGTGGCCCGCGCCGACGCCCTGCCATCCTTATGGCCAGAGCAGCGGCGCATACGGACCGCCGCCGCCACCAACGACGGCCCGTCTCCCAGAACTGCCACCCCGCTGCCGGCCGCCGTGACGACGAGCACATCACGGTCCCGGAGCCGCCGCTCCGGCTTGCAAGCGCCGGCAGACCGCTATCGCCGCCCCAGACGAGCCCAGCGGCCGCCCGCGCGCGACGATGAGCAAGGGAACCACCTCCGCCACCAAGTTTTTTTGGCAGCGGGGCCCCGCCGCCACCGCGGCGCAGAGGCCGGCGGCAGCGGCGCCGAGGAGAGCAGCGGAGGAGGGCTTGGAGGTGGCGGAGCTGAATCCCCCGGTGCCGCCTGGGGAGCGGCACAGGGGGAGGTGCTCGAGGTCGGAGGACGGACACCGAGGACGACGACGGCTGCTGCGGACCTCGGCGAAGACGGCGCTGGGCTTCTGGATGGATGGAGAGAGGGCGCCGAGGGCATTCCGGATCTGTGCTCGGCCGAGACGGAGGTTGCCGGAGGAGGGAGAGAGGGCGCTGGCGGCGGCGGTCGTGCGTGAGCTCGACCGCGAGAGCAGATAGGGGAAAAAAGTTACTCCAGTGCAAATTACAGATTTGCCCAACGGGGTTTTGTACACAAAAATCGGTTCCAGCGGCCCCCTCATTGGTCCGGACCACTTTTTTTTTTTTTGCAGAAAACACAAGCTTCATTCATCAATCAACGGAATTACAATCGCACAAGCTTGCCACATAAGACTCAGACAGGTTGGCATGACATGCCAACGATCACGGTGGTGAGATATATACTGTGTGATATAAATTAATCCCCTTCTATTGATGCTGGCCGTTCGCCAAAACATTACAAATTTCTTCGCCCCTTTGTGCCGCCGTCGCCGCAACTCTCTTTGGACGATTACTAAGTTCCCCCTGCCCTTGCTCAAGGGGCCGCCACAGACGTCATGGAGAGGGAGCTGACACGGGAAGAGCAAACAATGTTGCACAAAGCTTACTGAAAGGCGGCGACCGTCGGACGAGCTGGTTGGAGAGGGAGCTGACATCGAAAGAGCAAACAATGAGAAGGAAATGAATAGTCAAGGCCTCCACCTAGAGCCCATTGGCGCCGATAGGGTGGCCAATTTCAGCCAAGAGCAGCAGTGTCATCCCTTCATGGAGCTCATTGCCGTCTTCTCCAAACTACTTCCACGAGGAGCCCACCGTCCTTCCATAGACAGTTTTCCTCCCCCAACATGGGCGAGACCGAGCCCCTCGACACCAACAAGGTCTACTTAACGATCGCGCTAGTCGACCATGCGTGGGAGAACCAGGAGCGTGGACAAGGCCTCAACCTCAACCAGGAATCCGCCTACAGCGCGACTCAGTGACGCTACGACGGACTGGACTCACATATGTCAACGACGTCCAACACCCCGTCAGCTGTTCGGTGATGGTGGTGACGACAACATGTTCGACGGAATGACTCACGGTTGCTATGAAATGTCGATGTCGACGATGTCCAACACCCCGTCAGCTGTTCGGTGATGGTGGTGGCGACAACATGACTCAGGCTGGCTCCGACAATTATGAGTTGTGTATTCCTAACTTTTTGTGTCGACAATGTGTATGTGGCATTCAATGATGCAAACAATGTGAATTAAGTGCATTGAATGATGCTGGCAATATATCTATATGTGCATAGTGTGAAGACATTACCGCATGATGTCCATCATCAATGGTGGTACCCGTTCGACACCGGCGAGGCCACACAAGATGAACAAGTGGAAGAAGAGGAACTAGAGCTCATCGATAACGAGACCGGTTAGAAAAGCAAAACAACGAGAACCACAATAGGGTCGCCATGGAAAAAGCATGAGGAGGTGGTCTTATGTGAGTCTTAGAAGGCAATAATACTAGACCCAATTACCCCCCCCCCCCCCCCCCCCCCCCCCACACACAAAGTCGTGAAACATATTGGCAAATGACCCGTCATGAATTCGATGAACGGAAGAAAGACCCCACATACGACAAAATGGCAATAGATCGCAATGAGAGTGCTAGGTGTGCAATTAATATTTTATGATCAAATTATCAAAAATATATGAGAGTGAAAAGACGGCCGTGAATCGAGTAATATGCTAAAACTATGTTCAATTTAGTATACATATGTATTGACATGAGAAAAGCTTAATTGATTTAAAATTACTAACACCAAAACCAGAATGAGCGTACTATGTTTTGACCCACAAAATCTCTGAGCTCTCATCTCGAGTGCCCGCTACCAATTCCCATCAAGATATAGTAGTTTGAACATCTGAACGATTCACCGACGATACGCTCGTAACTCATCAGAGACTCAGAGTCGAGTTGACCTGAGTATGCATGGGATGGATATGTACACTGGCGGAGCTATGTGTAGTTCAGGGGGGCCGCCGCCCCCCAGCCCAAGCAAATTTGACAAAAAATGCAGTACTATTTAGCCATTTTGCCTCACAAAACGATAGATTTTGGCCTATTTGCCCCCCACCAGTGGCCCAACATGGCCCAGCAGCGCATTTGCCCACCCGGCCATTTGGCCCAAGCTCCGCCACTGGATATGTACACTTTTTACAAGATTCACATGCAGAAATTCGCATTGGCTCCCGGGAGCATATGCTCCTGGTATTTTCGAAAAAATTGAACAATTTGAAAACTTATCAAAAAATTCCGAAAACAATCATGCACGTACCTGACCATGGTACGCACAACCGTGTATTTTTTTACGCCGAAATGACATCGTACGCGCCCTGTACAAAAATGACAAATTTCCTGTCAGAAATTCAAATTTTTAGATCTCATTTTCCTGTCAGAAATTTGTCATTTTTGTACAGGGCGCATACGATGTCATTTCGAGGCGAAAAAATACACGGCGGTGCGTACCATGGTCAGGTACGTGCATGATTTTTTTCGGAATTTTTTGATAAGTTTTCAAATTGTTCAATTTTTTCGAAAATACCGGAGCATATGTTCCCGGGAGCCAAAACGCCGCTCCACATGCACATGCCGATTACTTATCGTATCCTCTCGGTCAAAGGTGACACGGGATTCGGGACCAACATCGTGGCAGCTTCTCGCCACTTCCAGCCTCCCTAGAGAATAGAGATGGATCATACTTTTAGACTAGTGGGAGTAACATAGGTAGTATCATGCATGCCACGTTGGCAAAAAGATGACGTGTCACTGCAGTTAATGAGGAGAGAGATGGTAGTGATATCATAGGTAGATACCGTAACATAACGGATTCCAAGACAAGATGTGTGTGCAACCTAATAAATACACTAGTATATGATACCAGAAATATGTTACTACCCACTATGGAACTAGTAACATAGACTAGTATCATATGCATGATACTAGTGTATGATACTCCCCACTATGGCTAGTCTTATGCGTCGATCGATCCACCCACCAATGGCGAATCATGAGTGTCCCTGCACTGTCCAGACAAGACATTCCTGCACAGCCACCAGCTTGAATGAAAAATTCAGGGTATGCAAGCTGCGACTAAATAATTGGATGTACTACTAGTAGCAGGTGTAGCGCTTGATAAGCAAACTCGTTCAGGGCAGGCAGGCCCCTGGGTTAACTGATCTCATTCTCTCCTCTCGTGGATCCCTAGGATCTTTCCTTAACTAACAAAGACCACATATCTAAACAGAGAAGAGCTCCTCGCTCCTGAATTTTGAAGAAGATATATGCTATCAATTTTGGTTATAAGATATCACTACTATTTGCTATTTGTTTAAAATTTAAACTTGTCGGTTTATTATCACAAGCCATGCATGATCAAATTTTGAAAAACAAAATTAAGTGCACCATCTCACACCCACATTCATATGTTTGTTTGTTTTGTAGATTTTTAAGAGAAAAAAAATGAGAAAGAGGTTCATTGTGTTACAGAGAGTAACTTCTTGATATGACTTCCAATCTCCATTCTTAAACTTCGCTTCTCTCACTTTAGTTCTTTTCCGGACAAAATTAGATACCGTCTTCCTGGGTCGAAAGCGAAAAATCTCCCCATCAGTGGTTGTGCGATTCTTGTTAAATCGTCCTTAGGGCCATTCTTACTTTTCTTACGAGTTTCATGCATGTCTCTGTTGGCAGGAGGTAGACAAAATTTTCACACTTTTTCTATTTTGTTTTTGGGCGGCGATGACCATGTCCTAACAGAACTAGAACTCAAGATTGGGCAGTCATGTTCGCGCTTCTCGCCTCTCCCAAATAACTCGTTTGGCTTTTATACTATGTACGTATTTGTTTTCTTTTAACTTACTTCCGCACCAGCCCGCAACTTGGTACTGGTATTTTTTCCATTTGTAATTGTACTTTGTTCTTGACTTTTGAAAAAATGATTCAGGTTAGCTTTGAGGCCGCCGTATATTTCTCAAAAACATAGCTTAAGGGCCTACGCGAGCCCAACAAATATTTATGGAAAAAATTAGACAATTCAATCGTATTTAGGTTAAAAAAAATCAATCGTATTTAGGTAAAAAAACACGTTGCACCAGGATTTACAACTGAAATTCTGATTTGAGTTCGGTTCAACCCGTGAACTTGTAGGATTTTTCACGGTTGAATGGGGAGATACTTAATTCTAAACCTGGGTCATTACACACCACAAAAAATATGCCAATCTTGGTTCGTCAATATTTCAAGTTATAACTAAGCTTGTGTTGGGCGCAAGGAAGGAGTGGGCATTTTCACCTGGTACATCTGTACTTTGCAGTGCACTCATATTCAATGGCACATCGGCCTTTGCCAAAGGTGAAGTGTTGCTTGGAACCCACTCATGTGTACCTTTTTTTTCAGAGTTGGGCACAAACACACAAGAATGTGCCGGGGAGCTGCCTCTGATCGATCCAAATGCCAATGGTGATTTGGGATCGATGCGCCCTCAGCTCCAGGCTAGCTTTCCACTTTTGGCTGTTTTGCATGTTCCAAGAACCCTAGTTGCTGTACCCTTTCTGTCCATTCATGGTACTTATATTCCATTGCACCATGTTCTTGAGATTGACCACATTGATTAAACTAAAACACATGACTACATGAGGGTCCACTTCATCACTGCATGCATGCACTAATTACTGTAGCCTCTTGTATATATCCCACAAAATGACAAGGAACTATATATATATATATATATATATATATATATATATATAAAGGGGAGTAAATATGGAACATGGATATATATATCTGGCCTTAGAAAAACGGAAAGGAAACTGAAGCGAATTAAGCTTTAATCACTCCTATGAACATCATCTCAAATCTTGTGCAGATACGTCGACGTGTGATCTTCGGTCAGCAGTACACCCTGGTGCGTTCCATCATCCTCTATCTATCTGTTCCATTCGCCGTTCAATTCCGCATTCGGACCATATGGATTATTATGAACCCATCATCTGAACTATTATGGGATCCATCATCTTCTATCTATCAGATGGATGCAATCTGCAAAATTTACATCATCTAAACCTCAGTACTTGTCAGGTTTGATACAACGTAGCGATAGAGCCTTTCTCGGTTAACTGGTCAGTGAATACATTCAATGCTAGCATGATATGCATATGAACTTTGTAGCTCACCATTTCACATCATATGATTTTGACCTTGTGCCTGGTCTCGCTTTACACCTCAAGAACAATAACTGCAAAAAAGGCAAGAAAATTACACTCATCAGTTCATGCTATAAACACTAGTGGAAGAAGTGCGACTATCCATGCATGCATGGGTATGATCAACGTTAGTACAAAGTAATCATCATCACTCCGTGCTACTAATTTGTTAAGGGCAGTGGTGAAATTAAATCTAGCAACTTACAATCTTTTTTAAGGGCAGTGGTGAAATTAAATCTAGCAACTTACAATCTGAATCTGTTTTGTCCCACTTGCAGACATCTTCTTCATTGTCATCCTCCTCCTCCTCCTCGTAGCAACCATCCATTTGGATCTTCTCCATTGGTTTGTCCTCTAGGTAATACTTCCTTGACGACGATGCCGCGTTGCTCTGGCGCGGGGCGCTCATCTTCTTGTGAAGCATCGTCTTAAACAACTATACATGCAAAAACATATCAATACATAAAGAGAAAAGATAACAAACAATGTGACAAAACACATTATAACTTGCATGATCGATCACAAAGACGTAATGGTACCTAAGTGAACAGTGGATACTAAGATCGTGGATTATGATTTGTGTACATAGTACCTTCTCCAGTTTTGTTTCGACTGGATCCTTGAAGCTAGGCTGTGGCGCGAAGCCGCCGCGGCAGGCGAACATCTTCTTGAGGAGGAACTTGAATGACTTCTGCTTGACGCCGGCGCCGGCGCCGCTGGCGCTTCCGAGGAGCTCCCTGGCCTTGCTGAGTATGATCTGCGTGTCGGGCGAGAACTCCGCCCCGTTCTTGCCGGCGTCGGCGGCCTGCAACCTGAGCGAGAGCCGCCGGTCGACCTCGAGGCTGGAGGGGCAGTTGAGGAACCTGTCGAGCGGCAGGTTGTGGTCCTCGTCCCCGGCGCCAGCGGTGGAGCCGCGGGCGCTAGACTTTGACTTGGCGCGGCGAAGCAGCTTGTTCAGCGCGTCCTGCAGCTTCTTCACCTCCTCGACGGTGAAGTCCGGCACCGTCTGGTCCTCCGTGGGAGCCGGCGTGGGCTGCTGCTCGTTGCCAAGCGTTCCGATGGAGAGCAGGCTCCAGTCGCCGGCGCCCTTGTCCTCGCGAGCGTATTCCTCCTGGTCGCGGCAGTCCTCCCGGGCCGGAGCATCTACGTACGTAGGTCAAACGCATGCATGAGCATCTATACTACGTACTCATCGATCAGGATGAAACACAGACCATAGGTAAGCAATGCATGGAAGGAATCACTTACTGCGAGCCGGGGCGGCGGCGGTGGGACGCTTCTTCTCTTGTTTAGAATTCAAGCGATTTTGCACCCAGTTAATGATCTGCGAAACAAAACCACCATGAAAAATTACAGCACCCGCACGTACGTATACGTCATATAGTATACTAGTATGAAAATTCAAGAAACTATACAAGAAAGAAGAACTGTCATGCATCAATCATACTGAACACTGTAAAAGTGAGCTTACCCCCATTGATTCTTGCTTCAAGCTACTGGTCGCTACCTAGCTTCCTCCGTCGATCGGAAGGGTGAGTGCACCTGTGAACTCGCGCAAGGCGACGACCAAAAACCTCAAGAACGATCAGATCAGCAGCCGATGCGTAACAGTTTCAGGGTTTTGCCCTGGGTCGGCCTGGCGCTTTTGATCTATGGCATGCATCGGGACGGAAGTTTGGGAGCTAGCGCGTCTAGTAGGGAAGTGACTTGGATGCAGCAAGGGTCCCCTACCCCCGGTGAATTAAATAGGGTGAGTCTACTACAGTCCAGAAGAGAGAAAACCAATGGCTGGCTGGCTTGACCGTATAGTGGCCAAATTGCATCGACTGGTAAGCTGACATGTATGTATACATGAGGGTTGAGGGCTTATGCTAGGTCCCCCCGCAAAAAAAAAAAAAAAGGCCTGCCTAAGGGGATAAGGACAAAATACTCGGATGACCAAGTATAAATGTTGTTTAATTAGGACCCGTTAATATCAAATTACTGTTTCTACGAATCACAGTGAAGGTCTAGTACATTTTTTTTGTCACCGTGGCTGGCGATGGATCTGGGAGTGGTGTCCTACCATATGCATGGTTGGAGCTCCACGTTCTGGAACTATTTTCGGATCACGGCGTCCATGAGAAAAGCTGCGCCTGCAGCATAGTTCCAGCAAAACCGGCGGCATATATACTACCCTACCACTAGCAAGTAGCAACCCGGCCGGCGGCCGGTGCAAGCGGCGAAGAGCCCTGGAACCGAAGCGGGGGTACGTACGTGGCGCGAACGCGGCCGGTCGATGCACACGCCGAGAGAGCCCTGATACGGCCTACGTGGGCTCACACGGACCCAGCCATCCGACCCCTAGTTTAACCCTCGCCGGAGCTCGGGCTCGGCGCCGCCACTTAATAAGTACGCCCGGCCCACCATGCCGCCAAGCGATCGCTCCGGTATTTAGGACGGGGAGAGGAGGGTTACGGGATTGGAGGGGAGGGGCCTCGTGGGGAGCGATTAATATTGTAAGCACGCCGCTAATCGCTATGCTCCTCCGAGACTAATGGTGGTGGACCGGGCGTGGAGGGTGATTAAACAAACAGGTGTCAACCCGACACGAGGTGGTCTGGTCTGGTCGTGACACTTGGCTCCGAGGATCCTGCTTGCTGCGCAAGTGTTGGGAGGCCTCTCATTGGGTGACGCACGCACTTATGTCACACTATTTTAAAACTGAAAAGTATTGTGTGCGTCCATGCTACATGACTCGCGGAGCGCCCTCTCCTGATCGGGCCACATCCCGAGCCGGGCGAGGTTCGACTTGTTGATGGCCGCCCCTCCTCCGCCGGGGAGGGGCGGGCGGCGTTTGGGCACCAAACTCCTCTTTGACGGCGTCGAAGTCCACGCTGTAGTCATCTCCTCCTCCATGGCGTCGTCGTCGTCGTCCATCACGGTGTCCTTCGACACTGACGCCTGGGCCGTGAAGTAAGAACGATGAAACTCGTCATGCACCATCGATCTATGATCCCATAGATCAAAATCGATGGCGTACGCGGGTGGTGAAGGAGATCAGGCGAGAGGAAGGTATGGCACCGTCGAATCTCCCGTAGTCGCGCCCGGCCGAAACATGGCCGGCACCGGAATGCGGCAGCGATTGAGATGCCAGCCGCCCCGGAGGTGGACGTCGCACCAGGGGAGTGGCTCCGTGATGTCCCAGTACAGCTGGGCCACCTCGGTCGAGACCCTCGCGTGGTGGGTCTCGCGTGGTCCCGACGGCGACCAAAGGAGGGTCTAGTCTCTTGTCGTCGCGGCCGGGTTTTCACCACGAGGGCTTCATGGCCGGCGACGGGGAGCTCGGGCTAGGGTTTGGTCGCGGGTGTGGAGACGAGTGAAGTGGGGACTGGAGTGACATGGTGACGGGTCACGGTGGGCATAAAACCCGATACCCGAAGCCCGAACCCGAAAAACCCGAACCCGTATAGCCCGAACCCGAAAAACCAGACCAGCGCACCGGGTAGCAGTTTTAGAAACCCGAATTTATTTCAGGAAACTCGGGTTTTTATTCCCGGTACCCGAACAACCCGATCCGCCTGAAATAATTAGAAGTCTAATAATTTCCGTGCGTAATGCAGAAGCCCAATACACCCTTGCCCTTCTAGCGGTGCCCAACAAAGGAATTTCCTACCCCTAGCCCAGGAGACACACGACACATCCTTATCTCTAACCGCAGGACCTGGTCTAGTGCACAAGCGCACAGCCTCACGCATCCACGAACGACCTCGCATCTTCATCCTCATCCGAGCTAGTCACCGCCACCGCCCGCACTCTGGCCGTCCGCTTCCGTGAAATCCCGCCGCCACCCCCCCACCGCGTCAAAAACGCACAACGGCGCAACGTCTAGCCTCGGCCGTCCGCCTCGCTGCAAGGGACACACCTGTCGTCTCCCTCTTAAAGTGTGGCAGCAAGGAGCAGCCTCGCCGGCCACCGGCTGCAAGGAGCAGCCTCGCCGGCCACAACGGCGCCAACCTTCTTCCACACCCTCTTCCGGATGTGCTTCCACATCGATCTTCCCTGCGGCACTTCTCAATTTCGTGTGAATCGGGAAAACCCGAACCTGAACCCGAAATATCGGGCACCCGAATTGTCGGGCTCAGCTATTTTAGGCTAAAACTTGGGTACCTTTTTTCATTACCCGAATTACATAAAACCCGAACTACCCGACCCGAAATATTCGGGTTACCCGAACGCCCGCCCTGAGGACGGGGCCGGTCCCCATTAAAAAGGATGCGGCGAGGTAGATGAGGGGCCCCTAGGTCGCTGGCAGGTGGCCCCGGCACGGACACACGGACGTGTCCTCCTTCGTCTGCATGGACCACAAAGCCGGCCCAAGTTTTTTTTTTAACCGTGGGGCAAAAACTTTGCCCCAACCATTTATTAAGAAGGAGGTGCCCGGTTTATTAGTGGAAGAACCGGGCGAAAACCATACAACAAACACCAACAACATGAGGCAACACAACCACAAAGGACAACACCTAAAACCAGCAACTCACGAAGCGACAACCCCACTCGCTTGGACTTGATTGGGGTGTGGCGGACATGTCCGCGGCCAAATTTCCGTTTGAGGTGGCCTATTGGGACGCACCCGGACATAAATGAACGTGTCATGTCCGTTGGCGGGGCGTTGGAGATGCCCTAAGTGGCGCAATATACGGCGCCGCAAAGTCCGTTTAGTTAGCTCGACCGTTCATTTCCTGAAAAAAAATCTTGAACTGGGCTTAATTTAGTTAACTCGACCATTCATTTCCTGGAAAAAAAATTTCTTAAACTGGGCTTAAACGGGATTAAACGGTGCGCCGTCCCCCACTTTTCATCGCAGCCCGTCGTTCTGGCACAATGCAGTATCGGATAGAAACAGTTACGCAAAACGTCGGGACCGGACTGAAAATCTCAGTACGCAAAATTTCAGGACCATAATTTGTAAACATTTCTTCCCTCTGCTTCGGAATTAGTTTGGGTCAGCTCAAATTATACATCCAAATTGATGATTGATCACGGGCATGTTGCGCAACCGAAGACGAGCTGATCATTCTTGATCAAGCCACTCAAACTCCACGCGCAGACCTCCACGAACTCTATTATGTACACCCCAAAATCCAGATCTCTAGTACAACCCACACAGTACAAGACCAACGCCACTACGACTCGGACCCTCCACAGCACACCCGCGCAGCACTCGTAGCAGCCGAGGCATGAGAGTGCTGTGCAGATCTGCGCCATCACGATGGCGCACTGGTCGTTCATCTTGTTACACGCCTTGATGCAGCACATGCAGCAGAGACAGTCGGCGACACGACTGCAGCACCCGCCCGCCTTCTTGAATATCTTTAGCGTCTCCGGCGGTTTTTCGTTGCCAAAGCCTGCGAGGAGGTTTTCCCTGGTGGCTGCCTGGTCACCAAATCCTAGTCTTAGACCATGAAGCGGGATCCGTAGCGGCTCATTAGCTCTTTTTGTTTCTGCTTGACCTGTTTAAGGACACAGTTTAGTTAGAATTGTCCCAAGCCCAAACTGATTCACATTGGCAAATGAAATATCAAATACAATGGAAATTTTCTCAGGAACGATGTGCCTTGGTAACGAGAGCAAATAATCTGTAGGACCTACTTTTTGTGCTGTATCCGAATTGGTTTCAAGTGCAACCATGCTTGTGTACTCTGAAAGAACGCCATGTTGTGTGCTTAATCTTGTCACCTATTAAATAGAAGGAAACGAGTTATTCAAGAATATGGAACCATGTACTATCAACTGAATCAATTCAAACCAAACAATACAAGATGTGCAACACGAGCGAGAAACTATATGGTAATTAAGGAGAACCAGCTCTGATCCATAAAATGAAATAGAAACTGATCACGATGACAGCATGTAAGCAATAGCCACAACTTTAAATATATTCAATATGAACAACTTTTCACAGTTCTTCTTTAACTTTGTGTACCATACCAAGTTCAGTAGAGGTTTGAAGCCACAAAAAAGCAATGCAACAATTGGCTTGACCTACAGCTCACCTTTTTCTCCAATTGTTTGTCTGCTGAGAGCCATGACTTTGCAGTGAGAAGAGCAATCTGCTGTGCCGCCAAAAACTGAGACCATAAACAAATGGAAATGGAGATCTTGTCAGCATATTCTAGGATAACTGGGTAGTCCTAAAGCATTTATTACAACTTAAGCCTGAGATTTAAATCATCTTCACAGAATTAAATAAAGACATTGCGCAACTACACCAATGAATAGCAAAAGTTGAGACTCCTAGTACAAAGTAGCAAGTTAGAGCATCTTACTTTATCAAGAGGCATGTCGTCCTTTACATGCTGGACCTTCAGTTCAATTGAGATTTCTGTCATGTCAGCCAAGTTACCCTTTGCTGTAACCGTCTCAGGGAACTTGCCACGGTATTTGCCAGATACACATAAAGGAGACTCTGCCGACATGTCTGGAATGTACTCAGAATCCACCTGAACAGAAAAATAAAAGTCAATAATATGACTATCAAACATATAAAGATTGTTTCTAGCTACACTTGCAAGATCTTGTCCACCTCTCATCATTTTGCTTGGTTAAAAGTTTCTTAGAAAATAAATTGGTTGCTCAAAAGAGCAGCATAAGAAAGTTTAATGGAGGTGGTAAGCGTGTATGGTTTAATCCACATCTATGCACTGCTGGAAAAATTATCTGATCTGTATAAATAGGATACCGCAACATAATGTGCCTACAGCATTGTAAGACATGAACGTAATACCAGCATGAACTGCATAATGCAGTTTACCGGAGCCAATCATGTTAAGGGGTAGCTTTTTATCACAAGCATCCCTAGTACACAATAAAATTTACAAATTTAAGTGATCTTAGATCTATGGGGCATGAATGGAAATGTAATTAAACATGCACATACTCACTTCAAAATCATCAAGATATTTTGTAGCGTCAATGGAGATGTTTGCCACTATTGTATTTGACGCTCTCCTGAACCACTTAAGTATTCGGCTCTCGACTGATCCTGGATAAAAAAATTGAAGAAGAATTGGTGGTACTATCATGAAGGTTTACTAAGTGAGTTCAATAAATTATGTATATCTATTATTAGTCCAATTAATGTATACAATAAATGACAGGTTAATTTTTTATTGCTGAAAAACGATTTTCATACTTTCAAATCATAATGTATTAGTACAATTCTCAAGAGAGCTTTCTATCTAACAGTTCGAGGAGGAGACTTAAAAAAAAGGACAGCGTCATTTATAAATAAAAGGCAAATAATGATCAAAGTGTGCAGTGGAAAATATAAACTGTATAGTAGCTCTCAGCCTATAAAGCAAAGAAGTTTCTGCGGAAAACTTTTGATCCCTTTAAGAAAAACACTATATCAGGACTTCCACAGATAAATGGTCTTTTAGGTGGAAAGATTTACATACTTCTGAGGAAACTTGGATGAACTTCGAATATCACCTCAGTAAAAATTTGAATAGATCGCAGATGAAATTTCATATTTGCCGCATATCATCTAATCTTTTTATTTTGTTGAAGTTATCATAACATCTAATCAAATAATAAATCCATAATATATACCTCATGGCCAAGAAGAAACTTCCAATAATGTACAAAGAAAATACTCAAGCAAGCCAAAGAATAAGTCTACATAATACGCAGATCAAAGTTTTCAATTCAAAGCTCGGAAAAGGGCATGGCATATAGTGTGCTAATTCAATAAAACTGTGGGGGCAGGGTTCAGTACCTATTTCGAGTGCAGCGTCATAATGCCCCTTGCCAATTGATGCCAGCATGCGCAAGAAATAATGGTTGCAATATAAACCTAGTAATTTGAAATGAGGGGGTTGCAAAAAATTAGAAAAGAACACAGCCAATTACTTAGTAATGAGGGGAAAAATGAAACCTAGTAATTTAAAAGCATAGTACGTCTCAAGACAAATTGACAATTATAAATTACAACACTAAGTTGTTTGTAAGCTTCCTTTTAAGTGGTAACAAATATATGCATATCAGCATAGAGAAAGATCAGGCCAATAAGCTTAAAAACGAACTCCTGTTTATGCCTGAGAACTGGGATATAGTTCCAGAATTCAGATACTAAAATATGTACTGGAAGGTGCTCCTTAAGATTACCTAGTCCAAAAGTAGAAATCCGGGGAGATTTAGATCCTCTGCTGATGAGCTCAGTTTGCATAGTTTGACAGATGTTGTGTTCATCATCAACCGATCCATCAGTCATAAGAAAGATTTGTGGAAGCACATCATGGACACTTGACAATAAAGCCATTGCCTTACATGATAAGAAAAAGGAGAATATGAGACACCACAAAGAGAGAGATCAAGAATAATATATGCCCACCCAATTAAGATCATATTCAAAATAAAAATACCTCACTCAAAGGATGCATAATATCTGTGCCACCCTCAGCAACAAAATTTTGGTTCATCCAATCAATGGCACCTGCTATTGCTTTTTCATTCACTTTCTCTAAACAGGATGAGAATGAATGGAGCTCATCATTAAATGTTACAATGTTGAAGTAATCTCCTTCCGCAAGTTCCGACAGAGCCATAGACACTGCATCTTTCACGTTCTCAAGAGGTTTCCCTTGCATGCTTCCACTTGTATCAACAACAAACACAACTGCCTTTTTGAAGACCTAATGGATTGCTTTGATGAGATAAAGTACCAAGAAGGCAAATATCGTGAAACAAAAAAAAGAAAAAAAAATGTTCGGATAAACAAAATTTGCACATAAAAGTTACTCCGGTCACATTGATGTTTCTTGTGACTTCAATGATGTAAGAAAAGTATTAAGCTAGCACTTTCTAGTCAGCATTTCTCTAGGGCACAAGAGCACAATTGAACAGTAAAATATAAGTATTTCAAGATCACAGCTGTGGCTGATCATGGGATCATGATAACAGTACTTCTGCATTAGCTTAACCAGTAAGGTTACAAAAAGATCCCTGCCTTTAAAATAGAACATTTTCCAGGTGCAGACATGAGACATCTCAATCAAGGAAGATCTGCTTCATTACATTAAATTAGCTATAGAGTGCAACAAGAAACAAAGTAAAATCAGCTAACCTTTCTATTGCCACTTCCAGGTAAAAGAAAAATGCTGAACCTATCTCTATCATCATAATCCTGTGATGTTGGGGGCTGCACGAGGATACCACCAGACAAGTCGCCGGAGTAAACCTGTAGACATCTACACAAATTAGGTACACACACACACGGATGCATAGTCAGCAGTAAACTTGGATCATCAAGTTGCGACAAATCTACACGATAGTTCATCGTCTTCTGCTAATAAATTATTTCCTTTAGCTTGCCATGAAAAAACGAATATTCACAGGAAATAGTGCAGCTAATCAAGATCATAGCAGGATTAACTTACACTGTAGGAAAATGTGAAATCTTTGCTCGACCAATTCTCAACAACTGCTTCATGCAGGAAAGACAATTTCTCACCCTGCCTTGCCTTTTCCTGAAAGCAATACGAAGATTAAACATTTGCAAAGGCTCTAAGATGCATTCAAATGCAGATAAAAGAAGTTATCTAGGCAGCAAGTTATAACTGATTACCTTCAACGGGTGGCTTGTGCCCTGCAACAAAACCTCTTTACTGAATCCACTATTCACAGTCAACTGAATTTTCTCCCTCTTCATGAATACTTTTGGTAATGGGTTGACAAAGTATGGGAAACGGAAAGGTATGTCAACCGAAAATCGCCCATTGTCATAGTGTAACTTCTGAGACCATCTAACTGTGGCAAAAATATCCACTCCACCCTCCACCTTGATTTATATGACAGCAGAGCATCAGCAGAGTAACATTTTCATTTAAAGAATTAACACTGGATGAGCGGAAATATATGGGTATATGCATATAACAAGTACCTGTGGTATTGTCAAGCAAAACATGTGGGGTTTCAAAAGACCCCACTACCAGCCTTTCCAATATTCTGCATGGTTTGGTCTTCTACTTCAATTACTTGAGTATTGTACGATCTTCTTCCAATAGTAACCTCAGCGCCTAGAATTGAACCCTATTAGCCAAACCGTTCTTAGGTTGAGATCATCACATAGTATAATTACAAATAATAACCATACAAAAAACACTAGGTACCCAATGCTTCATTTGATGTATTTTTTTTCTTAAAGGTCAATGAAGAATAAATTATACAGGAGGTAACATGTAATTATTAAAAAAATGAGCTTCTGCATTATTTGTAACTATTGCATTGTTAAGTTCAAGCAATCAAATAACTTTTGTAAGAATAAATATAAATGAAATTGTAATGCAGGTGCTTGATTTTTTTTACCAAAATTTAAGTCCTTGTAAGCCCACTCTGCAACGCAAGATAAACAACAGTGACGCAATTGTACTTAATAATACAGGATAATCATTCACGATCAATAACTTCACTACCAAACTAATTTCCACTTCCAATTCATGTCCTACCACATTTTGGAGGAACCTCTAGTAAACTTATATATGCTGAAGTAAAGGCCAAGCAATCCGGTATGCCAATACCAAATAATGTAATGCAGCATATCCTGTGCACCCCCAGATGTGTGTTTGGCTTTTGCACGACCAAGATATCACTTCTGGTGATTGTTCCCATTGTACAAAGCAAGGAACTAGTTTTTTTAGATACAAAGCCAACCGAAAGGCCCGGCGTTAAATTAATAACACCCTCAACGGCGAAAGTGATACACAGAGCTGGAACCCAGCTTACAACACAGATCAGCACACTCACACAAAGGAAAGGACAACCTAGGAGGCTACGACAAAAAAGAGCAAAGGACACAACAAGAGCCTGAGGAAGACACCGCCGAGGGGGAGAGCACTAGCCAGACGGGCAGAGATGTCGGGCCGGAGCTCACCCTAGAGCACGGGCACACCAACACACGGCACACCGTCAAACCTACTTCCGCCTCACGGACACCGCCACCAGGAGCTCACCGCCGTCGTCCACGCACTGCAGCTGACAGGCCTCAACAAGGAACTAGTCGTGTAGTAGTTCGAACATACTATTCTATTATAACTGAAAGTACGCCTTTTACCCATCTAGAACTAACAGACCAAGCTATTAACAGTATCTAGAAATTCTTATCGGGCAAGCCAACAATTGCAGTCAGCCACCTTGGCGCAACAAAAGAAAAAGATCAGAACACACGAGGCAAAAGGTAAAAGCTCTCAACGGGCATCCGGTTAGCCACCCCAGCCAAGTAATTAAGATGGCTAATGCACTATCAGAAACATTGTATTATGCAATCCCCTAAAATCATGATGACACCAACCATTCCAACATCACAACCCACAGCAAAGTACAAACGGGGCAAAGGACTGCAGGAATCATGTTAAATGAATTGCATACTAACGGCTGAAGTGCACAAAGCGGAGCTGCTAGCCGAGAGCGCATATGCACCAAACAAGAGATTCATGGGGCCCAACCAACTCTAGTCAAACGGACCAAACAACACAGTGGCGCCACCAATCATGCCAATCCTCACCTAACTGAATCTCGCCGACACAACGACAGGAAAATAAAAATTGCGACATGTCAACGACGTACAACGGCAGAATCCGACCGGCGCTCACCTGTTCCCCCATGGGCACGACGAGCCTGACGTCGCACTCGCGGCTGCGCGTGATGCAGTGCACCCACCAGCGCGCGCGCAGGGTGACGGCGGCGACGTCGAGCGCGCAGTCGACGGCGAGGTCGACCTCCTTCATCTGCAGCGGGATGAGCGCGGGCGGGTCGAGGCGGCCGTACACGTAGGGCTGGTAGCTGGGCACGTCGGGGGTGTCGACGGAGCCGGGGTCGGCGACCACCGCGTAGGCCATCGGCGCCGCGGGCAGCAGCAGCGCGTCGGTCCCGCGCTCCATCCCCGTGGGCGGCCGGGGGGGGCAGCCCGCCCGGCAGCACGAGCCGTTTGGACAGCTTGAGCCCGTCCTCCACCGCGCGCGCGAAGCCCTCCATGTCCGGGGAATGGACGGTGGGTGCACCTCGCGCCGCCGCCGCCTAGGGTTTCAATGAGATGGGGAGAGGGGGAGGGGGAGAGGAGGGTGCCGATGTGGGGTCTGGAGGAAGCGATGGGCGGTGCGGCGGCGAGGCGAGGCGAGGGAGTTTTTATTGGGAAGCGTCGGGGGGAAAGCCGGAGATGTGGGATTGATTAAGTTGGCCGGAGAGGAAAGGAAATGATGAGCTGGGTTGGGGTTGCGAGGGGGGCGATCATCAGGAGCTGGAGGGTGACAGGCTGCGGAGGCGGTGAGAATAAGGAGCCGGCGGCGTGGGCCCCAGGGTTGGTTCGATTCGTTAATCGGTTGTCTTGCCAATGCTTTGTTGTTTCTTTTTTTTTTCCAGAAGAAAGGTTGAAACTATATGCTGAGTTGGGTTGTTAACTGCCTATGGTGGTTTGAAGGTGATGGAGTCGGGTTTGGCATCTTTGTTGTGCGTTTGTGATTTCATTTCCATTGTTTTTCTACCATCTCATTTTTAATGTTCCGAAAGATAGCGTTCAACAATGAGTTTGGAGGAATAGGTAAACCATTCATTCCCTTTGTTTCTGTACTCAATTTTAGTGTTCAACCATGGCTACCATTTGGATGAATATGCAAACATCTTTGGATGTTAATGGGTTTTTTTCCCATGCTGATGAAGTGCACTTCGTTTTGTTAAACGATGTTGGTTTTCATCAAATAAGGCGGGGTTGATAACCACGTATATACATACTCCCTCCGTACCAATATAAGATGTTTTAACTTTTGTAGTATGGACTAAGCACGTATGTAGACGTAATTTAGTGTGTGCATCCACTCATTTTGATCTGTATGTAGTTCATACTAATACTAAAATAGTTAAAACATCTTATATTATTGTTCGGAGGAAGCACCTTGCACTGGTTGGAGGTCATGAAAGAAAAGAACGTTACTCCCCGACACATGTATCCAACAAAGAATACACATGTTAAAGTTGCCATTGGTGACTAACTAGTGTTTTTTTTTACCCGCCTATGGACTAGTCTATTTGCAATCAAGATTCTAAAATAATTTTGTTGCTAGCTTTTGGCTTTATGTTTTGTTTTTCCTTTGTTGAACAATTATCCAGTGCTTGTTTAAACCTTTTGCTTTAAAAATAAAATTTTAGGCCTAATGGCATCGTCTCTAAGAAATACACGTGTTGCGGCGAACCGCCACATGGGATCATATCCATGCAGGTCAGATGCTCTTGCTGGACCGACAAGGAAGAATTGTCATTGGGAGCCCGACGTTATGAGGATGGTGAAGATCAAAGAATGCATGACATATATAACCGCACATAGGTGGCCAACTGCTTCTTATAGAACCATACTATATAGCATAAACTGGGTGGATAGTTCAATTTGATCTCAACAAAAATAGTTGAACTTTGTAATATCATTTAATTACGTAGCTACATGAGCGTCTACGTCAAATAGATCGTAGTATGCTAGCAGGTGTCACAGGGCACCCTTTTCTTTGATATATTTTATATATTTCTAGTGTGTGACTGGTCCGCCCTTAAAAATTGTAGCGATGAAGCTTGAGTAACATAAGCGCATTGATCTTCATGGTTAATGATGCTCCTTTGTTTTGCATCGACTAATATGTATGTTGAATTTCGCAAACTCACGGTTCCACCTATGACAAATCGAGTGTGTGCGTAGTTACAAAAAGAAGGAGCAATATATTAGGATAGCCGATAAGGAACCGTACGATACAATTTTGCTGGATGTTACTTTACAGTTAAAAATACCACAACGACTTTGCTTTGATCGTCATCCCTCAATTAAAAATGTAGCAAAAGAAACTCTTTGGTTCTACCGATCTTTGGCAGTGGTGTAAGGCGTGGCGTCGATCATAGAATAGGACAAGCGTGACAACCCGCTCTCCGTTTTCTTCCGGACGGATAAGCCATTCTGATCAAAAGAAGCAGGGGCGCCGTGGTGACGATCGCGCTTAGGCTAGCTAGCGGGCGGGCCAGGCCGGCCGGGCGGCGGTGAGCGGATTCACGAGCGTATTTGTAAGCGAGCCTAAACCCACCGGCCCAACGGCAACACCGGCCAGCCCCTCCTTGGGGCGCCACGTGTCCCTCCGCACCGCATGTGACGTGACGGCAACGCCGCGGTGCAGATCAATCGGCGCGGTCCGGTTCCAGAACCGACGAGTGAGATCGATTCGCGGCGTGGGGACCGGGTAAAGGCATGTAACGGCTAGTTCGCCCGGGCCAAGGGACCTTTTTTTTTGCATGTGGTTGAGGAGACCGTTTCACTTTCGTCTGCAGCTGGGGCCCGCTCACGCTACAGCACCTGGTCGATGACCAACGGCCGAGTAAGAGCATCTCCACTCGCGGCGTCAAAATGGCCGTCCAAACGCTTTCCGGACAGGGGCGCTGTCCGGACTAGTCGTTTGCTTCGGGCGCCGTTGCTCCCCACTCGCGGCATCCAAAGTCGGCCCAATCGAGTTTTTTTTTTTACAAATTCAAATGAGAGAAACCTTAAATATTGGCGGGAAATCGAAGTTTCAACCGCCATCGGCCACAAATTCAGAGTTTCGGCCATGATCGGCCACACTCGGCCACAACCGTTCACAAATTCAGAGTTTTGGCCACGATCGGTCACACTCGGCCACAAACTCGAAGGTTGGGCATCAAAATACGCCAAAATACGCTGTGAGATGTCGATGCCGGCCACTGCTAGTCGCCACCGGTCTAGATGTTGTCGCCGGGCTGGGGCACGTAGTCGTGGCCGGGCTGGGTCAGGTCTGGGTCCTCGTCGGCCTGGACGTCGTCATCGTGGGCGTGGTCGTGGCCCTGGTTGCCGCCGGTCGCGGGCGGAACGAGCCCAACCTCTTGCAGGATCGCGTCGCGGAACATGTTGTGCGTCGCCCTCGCCAGCGGGTCCATGTTGGAGACGTCGGCCGTCAAGATCATGAAATCCTGGCTCCGCTTCTTGACGGCGGCTTTCTTCAGCTCGAGGTCGATCTTGACGTCGGCCTTGTGCATCAACGTCGCCCACTGACGAGGGGTACACTAATCAAATCCCATGGTTAAGGACCTAGGGTTGAGATTATGGGGAGAGAACGTGGTAGTACTGGTAGTTTCGTCGGCTGACAAGCAGAGGCAAAGATTTACCCAGGTTCAGGCCCCTCGGGTGGAGGTAAAGACCCTACTTCCTGCTTGTCTGGTATTGATTGTGTGGATTATGCGATTACAGGGGAGCTCTGGCGAGGTATCGATCTCGCTAGAGCTTTTGGTGGTTCGAATATGGCTTGTCCCTAGATCGGCACCCCTCCCAGCCTTTAAATAGGCTGGGTCTCGGGAGTTCGTAACCGACCTAGTTTACACGTAAGGAAAGTCTAAACCGACTATGCCTATGTCTAATCTTGGAGGGTACTCCATCTTCTTGGGCCTCCTGTCTTGGGTTTCGAGTAGGCTCTTCGCTATTGGCCTTAGTCGTCACGTGCACCAGGTACCCTTGCAGTAGGGTACCCGAGATGTATACCCTTGTCACCCACCTTGCATTGTTCTCGTCACGCCTCAAGCTTGAGTTGGAGGAGACATCGGCGAGGATCTTGTCGATGTACGACTGCACTCTTTCCGTCTTTGCCGCCGCCGCCAAGGCCGGCTTCGCCTTCTTGGGCACAGACGACGGCGCCATGAAAACCGAGGCGGCGCGAAGGTTTTTGTTTGGCGGGAGAAATGAGATTTAGGGGAGAAATTGGCGGGAAGCCGGCTTTTATTGGTTCTAGCTAGTCGTTGACAGGCGTGGCCCGCGCGTCGGAGTGATACGTGGCAACGCGCTCCGTTGTGTCCGGGGCCGCCCGAGGTCTACCCAAGATGAAGGTGTGGGCTGTGCGTGTCGGACAGAAAACTGGGCCGCGCCGGACCCAATTCGCGTTTGGGCGCCACGAGTGGGAGCAAAATTATGTCCGGCACGCCCCCAAAGACCTTTGGACGGCCGTTTGGGCGCGCCGAGTGGAGATGCTCTAAGAGATCCCGGATAATCTTGTTCCGGAAAACCAGTTTCGGTCTCTGAAACTGATTTTTCACTTCGCAAATTGTTCGCCTAGAACAAGTACCGACAATTTATATGGAAATTTTAAAATGAATTTTAATCAACATTTCAGTTCATACGTCACCGAAACATAGTTACCCAACTATAGGATTTTTACAAACATATAATCAAAATAAACTTCGCCCTAGATCTTCGTGATGAACTTCGATGCTCTAGTAACTGGTTGTTGATCCCTAGCGAACGATGCGTTGGTCGTGCTCCTCCCTCTCATGCAGCCACTGCTCCGCTGCGTGTTCAAGGCTCAACCGAATGCCGCGCTTGAGCGATATTTCGTTGATCACAGCGTTCTAGTGGTCGACCAAACAGCGCCACTTCTCCGCGCAATAAGCGGAGTGCACGTGCTTCTCTTTCATGCGCTCGAGGAGCTCATCGTCGTTCATGATTGCGGTGAGCTCCTCCGCATCAGATTCAATGGTGAGCTTGGTGAGCGACGAGATGGAGCCAGAGTCGGAGTCCTGGGGGGTACTCTTCCGAGGCGGAGTCTTTCAGTGGCGACAGCGACGCCCCCGCCGCATTATCGAGGCCAGCACCGTCCCGGAGGGGGCGCACTGCTAAATCCGTGGTCTATTTGGTGGCAAATTTACGAGTAATTGCTTGGAGAAGCAAACTATCTCTAAGACGGCGGGGAACTAATCGCAGCTGAGCGAACCAGGGATGAACCCTAAATGCCCCTGATACTGTTTTTTTTTTACGATGCCCCTGATACTGTTGATATAGGGGCATAGCCACCACTTATCCGGAACTCTGAGTAAATTTTTTAGACCAGGCCGATAGGTGGTGTCTGTTTATACTGTAAAAATGGCCCAATCCTCATGTAGCCGGAATTTTTCGAACCGGGGGCCTATCCGGTATGTGCGAGATTTTCTGAAATCATTATTTGCAAATAAGCTCATAAGCTCGAAGCGACTATCTCTACTGATGGGCACGAAGGAAACACGCATATGAGACGCCTGCTCCACTAGTTAATTGCGTGTTTAGCGAATCTCCCGGCTCAGCAATTATCTTTAACTAGCAAAATGCCTGCCCGTGCGTTGCAACGGACTGATGAAAAAACTGTAATAATTTATTTTTTACACCGAGTAAATTGGTTATTTTATATTTGTTGGCAGGTTTTGTTGATGGAAGATAAGAGCTAAAATATGCTTCCATTGCCCATGGCGGCGATAGGAGATGACATCGTATTAAGAACTTCATCTTGGTATGGATTATGGAAGAATAAATCCGGCACCGATAAAATACATAGAAACGTTTAGATTATGTAGCGGTATTTTAATTTAGTCTTTGTTTTTGCGGTAGCACCGTCTCCCTTCGGTCAACAAAAGAAAAGAAAAATCATGATGTGTGTGTATATCTTATATCTATTAGAGTTCTTATTAGTTGTAAAGAAATAATACATCTGTTCGTAATTTGGCAACTTCCTAAAATGTTTGAAGTTAAACTTCGATCAATAGTAATAAAAACCATTATGCTTGAAGTTAAACTTTGATCAATAATAATCAAAAAACATTTAGATTGGTAAGTTGGAAATAGTACTATTGGAATTGTCACAGAAAATATTGTCATGATATATTTTATACAATTTTAACTAACATATACGCATACATGTGATGAGCAAATAGATACATACGTCTATGCATATCCAAATGGAAATCGCGCTTGCATATGCAGTACTGAACTTATATATAAAGCAAAATTGTTGGCTCTTCTTAGTGTGCTTACATAAAAAAAGAGCTTACGAATAGCTGTTCATTTTCTTTAAATCATAGGTATTAGTTCTTGATAGATTATTACTTGACTGTATTTTTAGTTTCACAATAGTAGAACTAAAAGCATGCAGACCTTTGTTTCTCTTTACTGTTGTTACTCATCAGCAACCTCTTATTTTGAACTAATGGCCGAAGGACTTCAAGTCATCTTCTGTTTTATCGTAGTCTTTCTTTGCCTTTTTTAGGTTGTCCCTAGCTGCATATGAACAAATTTTTTTTTTCAAACAACAGCTATCTAACAACACTGAGTAGTGTCATCCATAGTTCAACATAATTTTTATTACAAAAGTTGCTGATCCAGCAGGAAACACTGAACCTGTTGACAATTGGACAAGTGAAACAAGCATTATGCATGTGCCGCTGTAAAGTCCTAATTCTTTGTTATTAAGGTGTCAAAGGAGCTCAGATTTGGTGGACAGATTTTTACATATATATAATTTGCAAGCAACACCATTTAGCATGCTGGTGATGTCAGTAGATATACATGTAGTTAATATATGAGAACTGTGGTAAGGGCCCAAAATATCTATCCAAGTACTGTGTTTATGTGCCTGTTTTTTCTAGTTTATCCTACGGGCCCTGAATTGTGTTGCTGGAAATGTGGTGATAAAGACGAGCTTGAATGGATTGTTCCTTAACTTGGTTTGGGTTCCAGCAACAGATCCAGGAGAAGAATACCTACAAAAAATTCACCCACGGAGACAGATCACTGTACATTCTTTGTTATGCTATTGCGTCTACTGTTAACTCAAAATAACAGGATTACAAAAAGTTTATTAAGCTTTAGGAAGTAAATTAGGTGTGAAAAATTGATTCAGAACATTTTATATCACAGAAATTAAGACAAAGTAAACTAATAAAAGCTAAAGCTGTGCAGGCATGGAAGAAGAAATCGAGTGGAGGAGCTCACCAGAAGCTTTGGCCCATCGTTCTAGTAGTAGCGCAGTGGAGGAGGCGGGGCTTCTCCTGCAGCCATTGTCATGTCTCCAACATTCTCGTCACCCGGGATTACTCCCCTAAAACTTCCTCCCCAACCAATCTGAAGAAATTCTCCATCTACACGTTCCCAAAACAGAGTACTTTCTCAATCAAATATGGGCATGGATTGAAGAAACATAGGCTAAATTAATCTAGGGTTTGGGAACGATTGCCATACCTCGCCGTTTTCCCGGGCTCTGGTAAACCAGAGGATACGGAGCCGCAGCAGCCCTCCCAAAGAGCTGGAGAGAGGGCAGCCAGGCGCCGCAGGAGCTTCCTGGTCGGAGCCGAGGCAATGGGGGTAGCAAGGGCGGCCCGGCTCAGGCGGCACCGGAACGGGCAACATGGGTCGAGGATGGAGCGGCGCGGGCGGAGCGGAGCGGCCGGAGGAGGGTGTGCTCGGGGCGGAGCAGGGCGGGGCGGCGCCGGGGCGGAGGAGGACGGGGCGGAGCCGGCGGCGCGGCCACGGGGCCGACGAGGAGGAGCGAGCGCTCGGGCGCGTGACGACCGACGGCCGCAGTCTTCGGTCCGGTATCCACTCGGCGGTGGCAACGCATCGTAATATGACCAAACTCTGAGGGGCAAAACCGTCTTTTCAAGGGCGGACGACAAGAAGCCTTACGGCCTTTTATATTAGGTATAGATATGATACACAGTGACCGATACAGTCAGGATCAGCCAGAGCATCAGTTCGTTCGTCATGCTACCGGCGAATCAAATCTTCAAGAAAACTCGAGAACTATTAGTCCAACGTGTCAACGTCGGCGAGATATATAGCTACCGGCCGGTTCTTCCACGTGATTCCGAAAGGATGATTAATGGAGTCGTTCTCGACGGTGCGACCACGCCGCGAAAGCGACTCTGACGAGTGACGAATTGACGATACGCGGGACGTTGCGCGATCGCGGGTGGGGACAGACGAACAGCGGCGCGACGGCCACGGCCTTCGCCTCGTCGTGATCTCCCCAATTTATTCGACTGAATTCGTAGTAAGACGGAACGCCAACAAATTTCAAAGGAAAATTAAGTGCAACGAATACGACTGACGGGAACGTGAAGAAGATTGATCCTTTCTCTTCTTTTTGTTTTTGCGAAAAGTGAAGATGATTGATCTGTTCCTGATCGAAATGAATCGCCGATTCGATTCGGGCAACTTCGCAACGTTTTATACATGAGACAGCTTAGCGACGTTATTAAATCAGATCGGAGCATCCTCCTCGAAAAAAATCAGATCGGAGCAGTGTTTAAGGCCAAACCAAACAGTGACATATGGAACGATGAAAATGGCAGAGTTAACGCTGTTACACGGGTGTCAACTTTTGTGAATTTCTCATATTCTCATAATAACAGTATTTTCTAAGTCTTGAAAAGTTAAGATAAAATTTCAGACGCGGATAGAGCAATCGGAAAACTCACAGAATAAGTAATGTTACAAAATATTAACTACTCGCTTGTTCCAAATTATAACATGTTTGGATATTTAATGTGGACTACATATGAACTAAAATTAGTGAATCTACACTAAATGTGTATCTATATATGCGAATCAGAAAAAAGGTTCGGAACAAAGGGAATACAAGTTTAGGAAATCTGGTTGAGTTCAATGGATATGAAGCATAGATGTACTAGCTGCTATTCCACTTTTTTTTTTGCGAATAGCTTGTATTCATTCTGTTTGTGCATATATTGTCCAAAAGAAGTAATGTTGTGTCGAAACTCATAAGAGTGTATGCCATATCGCGACGGTTTGGTAGGAAGACGCAACATGAAAGCTTCTTCAAAAGGTTTTTCGTTGAGTTGTCAATTAGGAGGCGGTTTGGTCGTGGGCGAGCTCGGAGGAAACTTAATTTTCAAGCAGGGCGCTAGTTTTTGTGTGTCCTGACTCCAACCATTGAAATTACTAAATATATGGAACTAAATCACACCAGAGAAGCATAAGATTATCGTCGACACTTAACATATGTCCAAAGTACACATCAAGGTCAATAATTTACTTAGTACACACAAGTTCACCACATTATATACTTATAAAATCATCTAATTGAAGTTCAATGACACCACAACGCCTTCAACGCTCTAGAAGTTTCTATGTATATTTGTTAGTCATACACGTTTGATCTCTCTGTCAACATATTTAAGGATACACGACTGAACGCAAACCTATATATACACTATACAATCTAAGTGGCACAATTTAATTTATGAAGGCATGGATACTTTTTTACTTGAATCTCGGGATATTTATAGGGTGTAGTTTCTACTAAGCAAGTCCCGGAAACAAAACAAAACATGAATTTCATTGCAATATATGTTTTAGTTTGGTAGGTGCATTATAGTCATATATATTATGATTTTATTACAAATAATATTTTCTCTTAGTAACTAGAGGACTATTATGAAGTTAGTCCTACATGTATGTATATGTTGACTAGATGAGTGCTAATTACTACAAATGTTTAGTATAAACTAGCTAATTGCCCATGCGTTGCTACAGATGACAATATATTCTTCACGAGTGAGCCTCCGTCACGCATGAATGGCTGTTACAAGCCACACCTCAATATGGATGGTATAAGGCACAACTAAATATTACTTATGAAAAAGTAATACTGCCACTAAAGACTGGTTAGTTAATAAAAAATATGGGCCACAATGATACTCAAGGCTCTGTATATTCAAATTAGAATTCCATAATAAATAGACACTGCATTTTTTTTGGAACAGTAATCATGTAATCAGACATCTGTTTTGCAAGAAGACAAAGAGAAAATCCCAAGAAATTAAAATTAATTTCCTAGATGGTGCGACACACATGCGCTCCCAAGATGCCAAGAAAGAACTTCACAAAAGACAGATAGTGATCCTACCAATACAGATTTTTGGCATCTCATTAAGAATTTATGTTTACCGATCATGTCATTAAGAATTCACAAGCATAGCAGCATAATATAAACCAAATTTTTTTAGTTCAAAGTGTACTGAACACGAAATGTTTAGTATGAATGTTTAGAATAAATAAGTATATGTGCAAGTGTGTATGCAAGAATGACACAAAAACTTAAGAATATATGTAATATGTGTCACACATCGACACAAGTTGAAGAGTATAAGTGTTACGAAATAGGCAAGGGTTTTGATTTTCATTTTTAAAAGAAAAATCATCCGATGCTGAAACCACTGAAATTCAGTGAAATCCAATTATTTCAGTTATCAATTCATATAAACATGCAAAATTGTCATTGTGAATAGAGGGCCTATTCGCTCGACAAGCTCTGGACGCGTCCACCATGCAGCTTAAGATAGGAAGGTAGACCCTGTCAGCCTTCCCGTCTTCCGAAGTGGTGCTGCCAGTCAACCATGGGGGAGACGTGTCACTGGAATTCAATCTGACGAGTCGACTATCCACCCACTCGTCGCATCCCGCCCGCCCCACCAATTCCCGCCTAATTCTCCCGCTATAAGATGATATATGTGCGTTGCATCAAGTCATGCTCAAATCCTGATGTCGCCAACAACATGCGACGCCGCCTAACCAACTCGTGGGCCACCACCACTCATGCCGCGCGCCAGCGTTTTCCACCGTCGGACACAACTCCTCCGTCGTCTAACGACTAAAACGACAAGGAGGATGAGGAGATGGAGCAGCAGGAGGAGGCGGAGCTTCTGCCCGCCGCCGTGTGCCGGAGCAGGTTGCCATGTACCTGAAGGGGATCGTATGCAGAAAACAAAAACTTTCCTAACAACGATAACCGAAATAGCCAAGATCTATTACTATGCAGATATAAAGTAACAGAGGGAATCGATATACATACCCTTGTAGACCGAAAGCGTCGACGATCAAAAGATCTGTTTCGATGACGACGCATGATGAAGATGAAGCCGACGACGATGCTCGCGACAAGTGCCCCAAGTGTTGCACCTTGTAGTGCTCGCACACATACGGTGCTTGACAACGAGTCCCGGATCTCCGATCCAACCGAGATTGCGGAAGTAGATCTTCTGGACCGGAATTCCTGCAGCACGACGGCGTGCCGTAGCGAAGACACTTCTCACGAGCACAACCCTAACTTGGGGCCGCGTAAGAGAGAGAGAGAGAGAGAGAGAGAGAGAGAGAGAGAGAGAGAGAGAGAGGAGGCGGCGCAGGAGGTGGGAGGGCTCTCCCAATTATCTGGAATTCATCCTATGAATAAATCCCTTCTATGCTTCTCTTTATATGGGGGAAACGGGTGTACCATGCCAATTAGCTAGGCAATGTGGGACTAAAGGGAGGGGTGCAGCCATGGGGTGCCGCATGGGCCCCACATGGTGCGGCCGGGCAGCCCATGCGCCCCTTTTGGCCCTCCTTGGTGTGGCTAGCCCATATGGGCCTCTCCCTCCGGGAGAAGGCCCATTAGGTGGGCTGCCCAATTAAATCTGAATTTAATCATTGATTAATTAATAAATTAATATATTAATTCATATAATTAACATATTATTTAATTCCCGGTACTCCGAACTTTTTCCGGATCATTCCCGTGACTCCGGAACTTCTTCTGGATCACTCCGAACACTTTCGGACATTCCCGGAACCCTTCCGGTTTTCTCTTCTCTATTCTTCGGTGATTCCGATAAATCCAAAACGATCTCCTAGCGTCGTCAAGACCTTAACTGTGTTACCCTACGGTTCGGGAATACTCCAGACATGGTCGAGACCCCTCGCTCGCCAATGACCGTCAGTGAGACCTGGATGCCTATGACGATCCCTGTGCATTCCACGAATAAATATCGCTTGAACCATCAACATCCTATTCCCTTTATGCCTCGATACTGAGTTTGTCCGAGACATGATCATCGGTATCTCGATACCTTAGTTCTATCTCGTTACCGACAGACACTTGTTATCTCGTTCACATGATCACACATCCCGTGACCTAGTCACATGTTTGCAAACTTTGATGTGATCTCACCGAGTGGCCCTAACTAGTATCTCTCCGACCTTCGGATGCATAAATCTCGCTCTTGATCATGCGCCTCAACCTATTTCTTTTGGATACCCGAGAGGGACACCTTTATTGTCACCCTATATAAGGAGTGACGTTGGATGCAATCAAAGTACCTTCCAGAAATAGCAATTAAATATGATCTCACGGTCTAAGGATTAGGTTACTATGTTTCTAACTATCACGACGCTGAACATTGATCACGTCATGATACTTAAATTGGGTACGTCCATCACATCATTCTCCCAATGATATGACTCCATTGTCAACTGACATAAATGTCACATGATCGGGAAACCTCGATCATCTATCGCCCAATGGACTAGCTAAATAGAGGCTACTAGGGACCTGGTTGTTCACATACCACACGTGTATTAATGTTTCCGCTTAATACAGTTATAGCATGGTATAAAACTAATTATGAACATATATGAGATATGATAATAATACATTTATTATTTGCCTCTAGGGCATATCTCCTTCAGTACCACTCCTACGTCACTGCACGCCAGTAGGGGAGGACCATGTCCTGAGGGAAGTACCCTCGAGGAGATGAACACCACCCTCGAGGAGCGCATGGAGATGCCGCGCGAGAGCGCATCGAGTGAGCAGGTTGATATTGTTACAAAGCACCTCCCAGTCTCCCACACATCCATCATATGATCCGTGAAGATAATCTTCCACCATATCAGAGAGCTCAAGATGAGCCTCCATGCCTGCTTGACATCAATCCAGGGCTAAACATTAAAATCAAGTCATTCCAAATCTTTTGTTCGGAATGTGCGAATGTATTAATTTTTAAATAAAACGTTCGACACAGGCGGTGCAGTACCCCATTGTGCTGGACATGCATCCGGCACCGCAAAGCATACACATTTTTTGAGGTGACAACATATTTCCAAGGTACATTACAAGTATGAAATTCAGTCGCGGCAGGGTGGCCGCAGCATGCGAGTCTGCAAGAAGCCCTGGGGGTGGGGGACGACGGTCATGGGATTCTCGGCAAAGAAAAAAAAACTTAAATACAACAGGGAGAAAACGCAATATGCATGCTGGGCCAGGTTGTTTCTACCGCGCCGTCCAAGCGAGGGGCCCGGAACGAAGAGATGCGTCGGCGGCTCTTGGACTGCAAGCAATTGGAGAACGAAGTGGGCCGCGAAGCGAGTGTCAACAAGTGAAGCGCCGCACCTTTCTTTCTTGCATCCGAAGAAGAACCCGCACGCCACACAGCGCTTCCTCCGGCCTCCTCCCCCACCCCTTCCCGTTCCCCGCACCGGACGTTCCACGCCGGAGCCGAAAGCGGCGATGCCTCCGCACGAGGGCGTCACCGAAAGCAGCAGCAGCAGCCGCGGCGCGCCGCAGAGAAGGACCCCTCCTACGACCGCCACATCACCGTCTTCTCCCCCGCGGGCCGCCTCTTCCAAGTCGGTGAGTACCCACGCAACGCCTAGCGCCCTAGCCTTTCTCGAACCCCGAAATCGAGCTCTCCACCTCCCCGAGGCCGCCGCACCTATGCTTACCTCGTCACCATCCTGTGTGTGGTGGATGCTGTTGTCGCAGAGTACGCGCTCAACTCCGTGAAGCTGGCGGGGATCACCTCCGTCGTGGTGCGCGGCGCCGACTCCGTATGCGTTATCACCCAGCGGTGCAAGGTGCCGGTGGTGAGTGCGCGCGACAGCCCGTACTGGTGATCGATCAGGCGCAATCGGTAACCGTTTCGTGTTTTGGGGAGTAATCGGCGGTGCCGTTCGTGCCCTGTTGCATTTCAGGACCCGTTGCTGGACACAACGGACCCCGCCCTCTCGCACCTGTTCCAGATCACCGACCGGCTGGGTATGGTCGCCACAGGGATGGCAGGTGCTGATTCTCTCTGAATTTGCGATATCAGTCTGTACAAATGCCATTGCAGTGCGTGCAAATTGATCTCGCTGGTAGTTAATTCGCAGCTGCATATAGGACTTCTACCTGTTGTGTGGAGGCTTTTGTTCGTTACTGGAACACCTTATGTTGACATTATATTTTATAGCGTGGCACGTACAACACTTTTAACTTCTTAAGTTGAATCACTTCAGATGTTGGGTACTATTATGGATGCATGATCCATGTGGTAATCTGAAACCTTGATTATACAGTTGACATAGTTATATCATCCTGGTTCTTAGTTAGAGAGATATTATATTATATATTAATGTGCTTCTAGTTACCAAAAATGTCACTGTCTGGTTGCACCGATTTGAACCAGCTTTGTGTTGTACTAGTTGATGCGTGATTTGTGCTCTTTACTGTGTGTCTTTTTGATTGTATTGGACTTGCTTAGTTCCACTTCATGCCATGGTTTACCATTGTAACTTCTCTGATGACTTCAAAACTAGCAGCTATCTTGGTGGGTTGGTCCTTACTCTGAACTATCCTAAACGATCTATATGGCTTAAGTACAAAATGACATGACCAAAGCATTTGTCTTACGCAGAATTGGCGGGACATGACCCTATGATAGCATTTTATCTGTCTCTTGTTCTAGATATTAACAGGCTTTTCCTTTACTCAGCTGATGGAAGATCATTAGCTCATCAGGCAAGGAACGCAGCAGCAGAGTTCCGTAAGAAGTGGGGATATGAAATGCCTCCTAGGATGTTGGCCCAATGGTAAGATTTACTCTTAATTAAGTATATGACGCAGAGAGAACAAAAACATGTATCAACTTGAGAACCTTTAAAATGACTTTGCCAGCACGCATTCAGCATTCATATTAGAGGTATGAGAATAAATGATGAGAATATTCTCCCAAATTACTGCTTATATTTTGTATCAGGGCTGACTTTCTTTTTCTAAGCTGTATGTACAGATTACTTTCTTCAATAGCTTAGCATAATTTATTAATTGCAAGGGGATTTTTTGTATTAAGCAATTTTGTGTTTTTGTTTGTCTGTAGGCTCGCAGATACAGCACAAGTCCGCACCCAGCATGCTAATATGAGACCCTATAGAGTTGGTTAGTTGTACTATTCCTTTCTGGCTTTGCGCATTGGAGTGTGGTGAAACTTCCAAGCAATTTTTGCTTCCCTTATGTTCTAGAGGTCTTATTGGTTGGTCCGATCCTCTTAATTTCCTTCACAGTTGCTACGGTCGTAGGAATTGATGAAGAGAATGGAACCCCAGAGCTCTTTACATGTGATCCTGCTGGTCAAATCATTGGCCACAAGGTATTCGAGGATTTTTTTTGCTTGTCATTAACGTGTGTTCATCATGATGCAAGCCAGTCGCCTTTATTTGGAAGATTATTTTGAAGCAGTATTGTAAAAGGCTATGAAATTGGCAGTGAAATAACATGCATAAATTAGGAGCACGTGTATATTATATGAATAAAATCTGTGATGTCCTCGCTTCAGGCAACAAGTGCAGGTCTCAAGGACTCGGAAGCTATCAAGTTTCTTGAGGAGAAAATGCCGGATCATTCTTTATCATTCGAGTCAACCGTTGAGGTGAGCGTAAGTGTGTAATGCGTTAACAGTGTGTAAGAGAAACACAATTAGCATATGCGAACCTCCTACAAGGGCAACCCATATAGGAATGGATGTAACCTTCAATTTTTGTATAACTATTGTCTTTTTTAGAAAAGCTGGAATGCGTTCAATCTATCTATTATTAATAGCTTACTGATTTTTTAATAACAATATATCTATTTACTAATGAAACAGCCAGGAGGCCGTCAACTATTTCATAGTTCGTACTTTGTGATTTCCAAGGAGTTCATGTTGTCAAGTATTGATAGTTGTATAGGATGTTACTACTATATTTAGGATAGAACTTCCAGACATTAGTTCATCATCTGTTTTCTTCGAACACCCACTTGTGAAGGTTTGTCTTACTGATGAAGTGCTGTTTGGATTCTGATATTTGTTTGTGCCGCATCATCTTGAACTCATGATCGTAGTGAGTTGCTTGTCTACAAGTCTCAGGCTCTCAGCTTGGTTTCCTGCTCTTCCAAAATAGCAGGGCAGGCTTATTTGTCGTCTCATAGTTCTCCTGACTTATAGCGGTTTTAATTCCATCGAGATTTGTTTTCCTCTATTTGTTTCCAGATGGCAGTATCTGCAATGCGACACGTCCTGGCGGATAACAGGGAAGGCCATTACATTGAGGTAATGTTTATTTCCCCCCTGACGTGGATATGTTGCACACCTTGATGCTGATTGCTGAGCAATGCAAGTGCAATTCATGTCTCAGGTGGGAGTTGTCAGGAAGGAGTATCCAGCGTTCAGAACTATGTCGAAGCATCTCCACAAATATCCACATGGAGGGCAGATTATCCTGGACCGAGAAGGACGGTAATATGTGAATGTCCGAAAGAGATTGGTAATGCCGCAATCTGTGACGTTTCGTGTGGGATGTCATTTCAATCAGACGAGCACGAAAAAACCTGCTCATCCGTAGGTCATGTAATCTCTTACATCTCACGAAAATAACTGATACTAGTATCTGATTGCTTACGGCGGTGCCGTGCATGATAAACTGAGAAGGCTGAAGCTTTAATGGCTATGAGATGGGCAGATATGACACCCTGGTCTTTATTTATCCGATGGCAATAATGCGTGATGGACTGATGGCCACTAATTGCAAATTTCTACGATGAAGCTTCCTCCTGCACCGGCAGCACCTTCGCCACAGACAGCTTGCCCACAAAGTTCGTCGCGAGGCTCCCAAAGAATAGGTTTCCATCGAACTCCGTCACCGAAGTGATGAAGTTGATCACCTTCCCTTCTGAGTCGTCGAGCACACGGATGATCTCTCCGTCCTCCGACACGTGAGCCACCATTGCTCCCTTCGCCGTGGCCTTGATCCGGCCGAGGAGCGCCGGGAACGATGCGACGATCCTCTTTGACAAGGTCCAGCGGGTGACCAGGTCTAGCCATGGCGACCTCAACTGCAATTTTGAGCACCAATAGAATTATGAGACTTTGATTTTCTTCAGATGACTGGTACCTCGAATCGGTGAGCCGACGTGTGACCTGGATAAGGGCGATCCAGAAGGAGCCGTCTGGCGCTCGACGTATGTTATCCGGAGACCCCGGAAGGTCGCCGACGAAGGTCTCCGCCTGGCCAGCCTTGTCCCCTCTCAGCCACAGCTTCAAGCATCTGTACCTGCACCGCACAAAATTCCAACGTCATTTGATGAAGCTGGTCCTGCAAGCCTTGATTGGGTCACTTGATGGAGCTGGTCCTGCGAGGTCTTAGCCTGCAAAACTTGCCGGAGGGCATGTGAGATTGTGAGTAAAGTGAGTACAACTACCCTGCTGACTCGCAGACGATGACGAAGGCCTCGTCCCGCGACAGGGCGACGCCGTTGGCGAAGGAGAGGTTGTCGAGCGCGACGGACGCCTTGCCGGTGCCCGGGTCGTACTTGAGGAGGCGGCCCGTGGGGATGGACTCGAGGTAGGCGAGGAACCACTGGTCGAAGCCGAACCGGCTGGTGCTGGCGTCGCTGAAGTAGACCGTGCCGTCGGATGCCTCGATGGCGGCGTCGGCAAACCTGACCATGTGGCAGAAGTGAGGAAGAACAGGAGAAAGTACATGCCAGGCTGAGGGGAAGTTTTGCAGAATTTTTTGATTTTCTCCATGATCGAAGACGAACCGAGAACCTGATCGTGGCGCCGTCGACCGTCGAGGCGAGAATGGTCACCCGATCCTCCTCAACTCTCAGCAAACCCTGCCAAGAATTCACGCCAATCAATGGAGAAATTGTGGAACAGCGTCAGTGATTGTTCGCGTGGTTCTGTCACGCGGCGCATGCAACAGCCGGCCGGCAGCTATACCTTGTCGGCGTCGCAGACGAGCATGCTGCCATCGGCGGAGGGCGCGATCCCGAGCAGGCCCGTTCCACCGACGAATCGCCAGTGCTCCCAGGACCCGTTGGGGTGCATCCTCTGCAGCCACCCGTCCCTCGTCGCCGTGTACAGCGTCCCTCCGGCAGCCGCATCCACGTACACGTCTTCCGGCTGGTTCACCTGCCCTTCCCCAAGCTTCTCAAGCCCCTGGATAGCGTATATCCATGATCCATCAGTACTACTGCGCGGATGGAAAAAAAGGGCGGCGTGGCAAAAGAAGAACTGACCTGGAGGAGGTTATTGGGCGTGTGGCGCGCGGCGGGGAGTGGCGGCGACGGGACTGGCTCGATGGGGCAGTTGAGCGCGACGTGGACCGCCAGCGACACGACCACCGCCACCGCCGCCGTGCCGAGCAGACCACCGGCCGGCGCCATGAGTCACCGCCTCCCGTCGACCGATCGGCGACGAGATAGACCACTGGACTGACTAGCGAGGTTGTGGAGTGGAGTGACACTGGCTGGTAGCACTGGCCGAGGCTGGCTGGACTAGCACGATGCTTCTTTTAAGTTTACTTGAGGTCTGCCGATGGAGCTCTAGCCTCTGGATTGCATATTTGCTTTTGAGACGTGAGATGGTTCACTTTCTCTTTCAGCTGGTTACGCCGGCGACGAAGGCGTGGTCCAGGCAGAGCCGCATCTGCTTGGCATACATGTCATGTCACGAACTCTCCACACAACGACATACTCCAGTACTGAACGGTCAGCCGGCCTGTGCGATGTGTACCTCTACTGCTAGCATGGGCGTCGCAGTTATGGTGCACATCGACTCGCCACTCGCTAGCACGGATGTGCTGGACGATAAGCTGGAGAGTGTGGAAGGGTCCACAAGTCAGTGAGAAGTGGGGTAAGAGCATCTCTATCGGATACCGGATAAGTCCCTTGTCCGGAAAATAACCGCCCCTTATGGTTTTTAGCCCGAAAAAACGACAAGTTCAAATCCCGAAAAAACGCCCGATCCGGGAAGCAGGATATTTGACCCCACGTGCGAGTCGATTTTCATGTGAACCGAAAAGCCAAGCGAGATTAACAGGGAAATAAGTTTTAGAATTGACAACAGCTAGTACATTGTGCAAATTAAATTAAGAGAGGAACATGTTCTTAGATCAAGAGGTTCGGAAATGGGAAGAAGGACAAGAAAGTTCAAAGGAAGCATAGTAGTAATGAGCTTGTGTGTTTTCAAGTGGTTGCTATGTTTGTATGTACCCTCAACTGTGTGTAATGTTTCTATGTAGAAGAGTGTGTAATGTTTTTGTTTAAAAAAAAGAGTGCGTAATGTTTCCATGTTTATGTAAGAATAGGAGGGTTGCAAATCCTCTGTACAATCAATGGTGTATCTGAAAATGTCTTAAATTTGACTGTCTGAGAATGTCTGAAAATGACCCTTTAGGGTCGTCGAGAACCCTAATTGAGTGTCTGAGAATGTCTGAAAATGACCCTTTAGGGTTGTCGAGAATCCTACCCTAATTGACTGTCTGAGAACGTCTGAAAATGACCCTTCAGGGTTGCGAGAGAACCCTCGGGGGTCTCGACAACCCAAATTGAGTGTCTGAGAATGTCTAAGAACGACCCTTTAGGTTGAGTTTTTGAGTGTCTGAAAATGACCCTTTAGGGTTGTCGAGATCAACTCTAGTTAATTGTTCGAGAATGTCTGAAAAAGACCCTTTAGGGTTGTCGAGAACACTCGGGGGGGGGGGGGGGGGGGGGGGGGGGGGGTGGGGGGCTTCTCGATAACCCTAATTGTGTTCTGAGAATGTCTGAAAATGACCCTTTAGGGTTGTCGAGAACCCTCGGGGTGTCTCGATAATAATAATTGATTGTCTGAGAATGTATCAAAATAGCCCTTTAGGGTTGCGAGAGCCCTCGGGGGTATCGACAATCCTAATTAGTTGTCTAAGTACATATGAAAATGACCCTTTAGGGTTATTGGTCTGAGAATGTCTCAAAATGCTAGAATTTATTCAAACAAAATTGGTATTGTTTATAATATCATGCTAAAATTCTAAAATAATTCTACCAATATTGGGATTCCTTCTAAAATCATGGAAAATGGTAGAAATAATTCGAACAAAATCATGGAAAAATCTAAAATAATTTAACATTGAAGTACATTGTACAGAACATAGTTTTAAACAAACATCAACAAGCAGTCTTACAACACATTATCTTACACATTCATGAACCACATTGTCTCAAACAGTAGTTACATAATTTCAAATAGTAGTGTCATAATTTGAAACAACACACATTCAGGCTCTCACTTGTGGCTACTATGCTTCACTACATTCAGATAGCCTTGCATCATGTTTGTAAATTTAGGCACTCTTTTGCCTAACGAAGTAGTATCAGATGTTGAAGCAGTAGTGCTCCTTGGAGCAGAGAAGGGTCTTGGGTCCTGGAGCAGTAGCTGCTGGTGGTCTTGTAGGTGCTCTTGTAGTAGTACTTGTAGTAGAAGTTGCATGTACTGTTGGTGCTCTTGGAGGTGCAATATGAGTGGCAGCGCTGGTGCTCTTGGAGGGTGTTGTACTAGTAGTGCCAGAAGTATCTAAAGAACTTAATAAAACTGTAATTTAGTTTAGTTTATCCAAGAACCTTGTGATTGGCTTTCCTTATATGCAGCCCTACACTCAGTGGAGCTTAACAGGTAGTGTACCTATGCCCTACCTGCTTGTAGTTGCTGCGCCATCCTTTAAGTATCTCTAGGTGCTGGTACCTCAAATTGGCCTTTCCTTCTCGCAGTCTGCTTTCTTCAAGGCCTATATCTGAACGGTGGTGGATGTCATGTGTGTCTGTATTCGGTCATCAGGCCCATGTACAGGGTACATTGTGTTTTTGAAAGTTTCTTTGTACATTGTTTTTTTTTAAACATGTACATAATCCTTTGTATGTTGTTGCATCTTCATGATTACAGCTATTGCATGAGTGCATGGAATACCTGTCACACCCCATTTTCTACACCCACGGGTATTTTTTTTCTCAGATCAACTGCAACTACTCTGCCACTACGACTAGTAACTTGGCAAAGAACTATCTCACTGTTCTCGACAGTGCAATCTCCGGATCACTTGTTTGTCTCTTCCAATTTCTCGGTGTAGAAAGGTGTACTCTCCCATCTTGTTGTTTCTACTTGACCCCGGTTCCACTGTTTCTCAGATCAAAACCATTTTTTGGTATATGAGTAGCTTGTTGCATCCATATAGTTTTTGAGCTCTGGCCTCTAAATCCTGCTCTCTGAAAATTGGCATATATATGCCTTAGACATAATCTTTGTGGAGAATTTAGGAACACCTTAGAAATTGCTTTCAGCAGTCCCTGCACATGGTTTTTAAACCATAACAAGATAGCATTGAATATTACAATATTATGCAGTACATGGATATGATAGTGTAATTAATAAAAAAAGTAATGCAAATAGAGTACATATACTAACCTTTTGCATGTCTGGTATGATAGTATAATTTCTATATTTCCCTGAGTTAAATACCAAAACTAGCTAGGAGTTTTCGTTCTGATCAACAACACCAAAAGCAATGGGAAAAATATTGTTGTTCCTCCGCCTACCAGCTGCAGCAAGCATTTGCTCTCCACTGCTCAGTTTGATGAAACAACCATCTAACCCTACAATGGATACCATGAATTAATTATATGGCAGTGGTAATAATATTTCTTTGACAGCGAAACAATGCAATAATTATTTGTAAGACAGTGGTAATAATTTTTCTCTATAAATGGCCTACATTCATTAACAAAACCCTCCATTGAAATATTTAGACCGATGAATAACCCATGGAATCTGGAATTTGGGCTGGGATACTCAACCATCTCCTTATTTGTCACTATGCACCTGCTGCCTAGATTTGTATCAAGAATAGCCTGCAAATAGTCTCTCAGTCTGGTGTAATGTGCCTTCGAATCACCGATGACAACATCAAAGCCTTCTTCCTAATTAGTTGCCTTCGAATCACTAACCCTGTAAGTTTTGCTTCTTGGCACTTCCACTCTATAATCCAACTTTACATTCTCAATCAGTGTGTCAACACAAGTAGTGGGATTTGTTCTAACTTCCTTCATAGACTACTTAGCAGTTAACCAGTCAATGGTAACTCTTGTATTCTCTCCAAGAGATTGACAAGTGTTCCTATTTCTAAATTTCCTGATGCAGAATGATTTCTCATGTGCAATCTTGGAAGTTGTGATGTAGAATGGACAACCTTTGGTCCTTCCTTCATCAACGCAATTAGCAATGATCCTTCCACTCTATTTATATGTGATATGCATAATATTTCATCTGAGCAACGTGGAAATTTTTGAGAGCTACTCTGAATTCAATCACATCTCCAAAGCACAGCTTCAAACAAAATTGCTCATGGGCGTCCTTCCTATTGGGATCATACCACAATTCTTCTGCATCATCTTCTCTAATTTCCTCTTCCTTCCACTTCTAAGTTGCAGCGTTTTCACTTGACCATCATCCTCACTACCACCCAAATCAGTAAGGCTCCTCTCCTCGTCACTTGAGGGTACAAAGTCACACATCAGTTCTTCCTCGGACTGATTTACTAATTGGCCCTTGCCTCAATGGTTTGTTTTTCTCTGCAAAACAATCAGGTTAAAAAACTTCCTCACAATCAGATTTATTTTCTTCTTCTTCAGCTTCAAAGAACTCTTCCACATTTGTATCCCTTCATAGTGCAGGAATTTGTTCTCTCTTTGCTTTTTCTGCGCACTAAGCTTCTCCATTATTTCCACAACTTCTAGATCTGGTTCTCTTTCTTTTTTCTGCCTCTTTATTTTACAATTAATTCAAGTTCATCTTGTACCGTTCTGTTGTGATCTTCAGGTCTGTATTCACCTTCATCATAAATAACTCATCCTCATCAGAACGTCAACATGATTTTTTTTTGACATTTGTCATTCTGGATATTGCAGTTCTGTTGTGTGCCAACATAGAGCACATCTGAGAAATCCATAGCCACTGGAAAAAGCTCTTCATCATCTGAGATGTAGTTGATACCATCGCTGTCAACTGCTGATGCAACGCCCTTCTCCTTCATCAATGTATAATTCTATAGACCATGTTGCATTCTTTTTCACACAGTTATATTGAGAATCTTCTGTTTTTCCTACAGGGCTAGCATCTACTCTACCTTTGCCATGCTGACAACATCCTCCATGCCATTATGTCCTTTCCCCTTTTTTTAACATATTACATGTTGTTTCTAGTCCCATACCCACGCCCTTCTATCAGCGCTAACAGATTCAACATTGTTATGTCAAATTTGGAAAGAGTTTTTTCCAAATTATCTTGACCAGGAAAATTAAACCCGATCTCCCAAATGTCATCATCAAGGCTAAAAAGAAAATACAATGCACATTGCTTAGATCCAAATCATGCAGTACCTATATCATAACTAAATAATTATAATTACATACAATTAACTAAATCTGTAACATTATAGATAAATCATTACAACCAAATACAACAAACTAAATCCTTAGCATTATAGCTAAATACAGTAAAGATCTGAAGAACTAAAAGAAAATATTGACTTACTCCACCGGCCCGAAGGAGGATGCCCACCGGTGGCTGCTCTTCGCCGGTGAGACGGGCACCGCCTTGGCGAGAGCTGTCGCCGCCTTCCACGGTCGAAGCCAGAATGGTCACCCGATCCTCCTCAACTCTCAGTAAACCCTGCCAAAAATTCACGCCAATTGAAGGAGAAATTTTGGAAACATCATAAACGATTGTTCTGTCACGCGGCGCACAATATGTATATGTCTACCTTGTCGGCGTCGCAGACGAGCATGCTACCGTCGGCGGACGGTGCGATCCCGAGCAGGCCTGTGCCGCCGACGAACCGCCAGTGCTCCCACGATCCGTTGGGGTGCATCCTCTGCAGCCAGCCGTCCTTCGTCGCCGTGTACAACATCCCTCCGGCAGCCGCGTCCACGTACACGTCTTCCGGTTGGCTCAACCGCCCTTCCCCAAGCTTCTCAAGCCCCTGTATAGTGAATATCCTTCAGTACGGGAGGTGAGACGGCAAGGGCTGCGCACGAGATTACTCTACTACTAGTACACCGATGGAAATAATGGGCGGCATGGCGAAAGAAGAACTGGTCGACCTGGAGGAGGTTATTGGGCTTGTAGCCCGCGGCGGGCGGTGGCGGCGATGGGACCGGCTGGATGGGGCAGTTGATCGCGACGTGGACCGCCAGCGCCACGACCACCGCTACCGCCGCCGTGGCGAGCAGACCACCCGCCGGCGCCATGAGTCACCGCCCGGCGCCGATCGATCGGCGACGAGATAGTCCACTGAACAACTGGAGGCTGAACTGACTAGCGAGGTTGTGGAGTGGAGTGTTACTGGCTGGCAGCACTGGACGAGGCTGGCTGATGGCTGGACTACCACGGTTCTTCTTTTAAGTTTACTTCACGTCTGTCGATGGAGCTCTGGCCTCTGGGTTGCATTTGAGACGTGAGATTGTCCACTTTTAGCTGGTTACGCTGGCGACGAAGGCATGGTCCAGCCAGCGCCGCGTCTGCTTGGCATACATGTCATGTCATGTAACGATCTCTCCACACACCGCCGTGTACTGAACGGTCAGCCGAGAACCAACCTGAGCTCCGGAAATCCATAACGGTGCATGGGTCTAGATGCACCCACTATGCATTTTATTTTTAATTTTTTTTCAGAATGTCAAAAAATTCCGAAAAACAATCCGGATGTAAATTACAGCGTGATGTGTTAGCACAAAAATTGGCATGGTGAAAAAACTTTTTTAGCAACCTGTACAAAAAAGACAAATTTCCGACGCGTACATATACTATTCGGTATGTCCGAATTTGTCTTTTTTGCACAGGGTGCATAAAAAGTTTTTTCACCATGCCAATTTTTGTGCTGACTCCAAACATGTTGGACTACATGCAAATATTTTTTTTTGAATTTTTTGACATTTCGAAAAAAAAAATTGGGACAGCGGGTGCAGCTGCACCCGTGTCCCAAATCGCCGCCTCCCCTGAGCTCATCATAGTTTAAACTCTAGATTTGACACTAGCGTTTTCCATAAAAGAAGATTTATTTTTCAGTAGTAGGAGGCTACGTTCTCGTCGATGGTGAGTCAAATATGCGTGTGTGTTCATAGGGGTGAATGTATTGCGCGTGAATGTGTACCTCTGCTGCTAGCATGGGCGTCACATTATGGCGGCTTTGCTCACACCCTCATACCTCATGCACTAATGATGGACATCGAGTAGCCAGGGACCTGCTGGACGATAAGGTGGAGACTTGAGGAATTCGACCGTCTCGTGAACAAATTTTTTTTGAACCAATGAACATTTTGTTTGTACTCATGAATCTACTTTTTTCGAAACCGTAACATTTTTCTAACGTCTTGCAAAAAACAAATTGGATACGGGAACGTATTTCTTAAACAATATTTTTGAACCCATGAACATTTCAAAAAAATAAACACCGTTTTGAGATACATGAACATTTTCAAATGAAGAATTTCGACTCCCAGAAGTATTTTTTAAATCATATGATTTTTTTTACTCCGTGAACATTTTATCAAAACATCATGACCATTTTTTGAATCGGTGAACTCTTTTTAATCCGACTAAAAGTATTCTTTAACTCCGTGAAAATTTATTTAAACGCCATGAACATTCTTTGATCCCCTTACTATTTTTTCTGAATCTTGCGAATATTTTCTTCGAACGTCACGAATATATTTTTAACCATGAACAACTTGTCAAACCATTAAAAAATACCACAAAGTAAAAAAAAACATATTATACTATCACACAAAAACACAAAGTAAACTAAAATGAAAAAATAGAATAAAGAAAAAACACAAATAGAGAAAAATAAAAAAATTAGAAGGAACCTCGCGGCAAAAAGGACTTTGTAGGACGAATAAGTCTTGTGTTAGTACAGCGTCAAACGGGCCAAGCCTAACATAGTGTGTTGATTTGCCTAGGTAGTGTCGTGGGGGGACTGCCTATTTGCCGCGTTTAGCGGCGCCGAACTGGAGCACCGCACACAGCGCACCTGCAGCCAGTGTGTTGGGCCGCAGCCCATCAGGTATTTCCCTTTCCCGTTTTCTTTTACATTACTAAAATCTGAGCTTTTTTTAATCGAAATATCTTTAAAATCTGAACAATTTTGAATTGGAATAATTTTCGAATCTTTTTTTTTGAATCTGAACAATTTTCAAATATGAATAGTTTTTAAATTTGAACAAATTTCGAATGTGGTAAAATTTCAAATACGAACAATTTTCGAATTTGAAAAAAAAGTATGAACAATTTCAAAATTTGAACAAATATCACATTTGAACATTAAAAATAATAATCAGCCTCGCCGCGCGTCCCCAGGTCGTCAATTTCACTTGTGGTGGGCGTGTAGGATCCAGAACTACGGCCTCGCGCGCGCTAAACACAAAAAAGAAACCGGCCTGCATAACGCCGTAACCTCGGATACTGACATCGAGTCTTCTAAAAAAAAAAGGATACACGCATGGATCCGATCCCCAGTTCTCCGGGTCGTGGTCGGCGCACCCGAGCACCGCCCAAGACGCCGCCCGCGCGCGTGCAGTGCAGCGCAGGACACCTCGCTGCCGCAAGGACGGCCGCGCGTCCCCAGGTCATTCTCACAGTACACTCCAAGCTTAAAATAAAAGTCTTTTCCCACGCAGCTCGGCCGGTTCCGTTTACAGCATTCTTTATATATATATGCGGGAAAAACATGATCGATCTTATACATAGGATTAGTTTTTCGAACGGAGGATCCAAGTCAACGGGCGCGCGCGGTGTGTGAACAACGAGTAATGCTACATCTACGTACAAAGCTTACGGACAATTCTTACGGAATTAGATGGGTGGAATCAGGGAGTGGGCCGCCGGTTAAATTCAGGTGGGGCCGTGGGGGGTGCAGACTAATTACGCCATGACACGTACGCCCGTAACTCTCTGTCCGTAACCTGCCAGTCCGTAGGTGTAGGATTACTGGTGAACAACGGAGGCCGCCGTGCGTGCGTCCGGCTTCTTCCTTCCGTGCAAGTAACCACTGGCGTGTGCATGCTCGATTTGCAGCTAGCGGGCCAGTTGTAATAAGCAGAAGACAACGGGAAGCATCACTGTCGCTGATCATTTCTCACACATATTTCGGGTTTATTACTTTTAAGAAATACTGTACGCTACATGCTCCACGAGAATTGCTAATGTCCATTTCAGCAAGCAGTGAGCCACAGCAAGACGCGTGGTGTGGATCGACGTTGACTAGCTGGCGAGCTAGCTACTTCCATCACATTTCCCGTTTAGTTTTGCACGGCACAAACATATGTATGCAGCATATTATTCGGATTAAGATTCAATTGTAACCGCCCAATGAGGCTACACTATGCACGTTGGAAGCTCAATTAATTAACAGGAACTTGTGGATAACCAAGCCCGAGGTTACCTCACCCCGGAGCTCCGTTTTCAGGGTCGTTTCCGACTTTTCCTCCGCCGCCTCGCCGGCGCGCTCCTTGCTTCTCTCCGGCGGCGCTGCTGCTAGGCGTGGGTGTGGATGCGTTGCCTGGCTTGTACATAGTAGTTATAGGTTTAGTTTTAGCCTCTTTGCTACGTCTGCCTCTATGGCGTATGAGAGTAGGTCGACGGATCTTGGCGGCCAGATCCGCCACGCCGTGGTCTTCTTCTTCCTAGCTGCAGTTCGCCGGTGGCAGGCGGTGCTGCAAGCGACGTCGACGAAGCCACGCATCTCTCCTAATAAGGTACGCACAGGAAGCATCGAGCTGGGGCTTTCCGGCCAGCCCTGGACTTGGGTTCTTCTTCATCTTCTTGATGTGGTGCTCCGGAGGTCGGAGTGCACGGTGAAGAGAAGATCCTCGCCGCGGCACCCAACGTCGCACCGTCTCCAAGTGGTCTCGTCCCCGGCGATGGCGCGGACGGCCGCTGCGTCGAGTTGCTCGATTCCGGTGGTGAAGGATCTGATTGCATTCCTTTTTCTTTAGGCAAGGTCCTTTTTGTAAAGTCCAGGGACTTGGTTGTAATTTTCTTTTACTTGGAGGTCCTTGATGTAATTTGTAACTCCACCGAGTAATGCAGTCTGGACCCTTCGGGGTCCTTCTCCTTGTTCAAAAAAAAAATTAACAGGAACTTGCGCAATTAATGTAACACAACATGCTAGGGACCTGGTGGAACATCTGGAAGGCGCATCTCGCTTTGGCCAACATTGCGCATGCATCTTTCCAGTAGTTTTTTCATCCGGAAATAATCTTGGTGGGAGAACCTCACGAGACTCTCCGTTTGTAAGCTTAATTTGGTTACCCTCTTCTTCTAATTGAAAGGCGGAGATTTTTCCGTTTACTCGAAAAGAGTGCCGTATATTGATCATGTACAACGACGTGATTATAGTTTACTCCTTTTAATTTACACTTCCACGAGATGGCGAAACACTTCCCGTGATTCGCTGGAACAAGCAAGCGACGCCCGATAAAGGCCAAGCCCAGACGACGCGAGTAATTCTCAATAATTCACTCCCGCCTCCGCCCTATAAAGGCCAAGCCCAGACGACGAGCCCACGCCCCACGCCCACGGAGCTAGCTTTCACAGTTCTTCTTCTCGTCGCAGCAGCAGCAGCAGCAGGAGCCACCGGCCGGTGCGGAGGAACCGCCGGAGATACGTCGAGAGTTCGGTTGAGGTGGTAGTAGAGGCTATGGAGACGGGGACAGAAGCGCGGGAGGAGGAGGAGGAGGAACAAGAGGTGGCGTGCGAGTGCTGCGGGTTCACGGAGGAGTGCACGGCGCCGTACATCGCCGGGGTGCGCGCGCGCTACGGGGGCCGGTGGATATGCGGCCTCTGCGGGGACGCCGTCGCCGAGGAGATGGGCAGGGCCTCGTCCTCGCCGCCCCTCTCGCCCGCCGAGGCGCTCGACCGCCACGCCCGCGTCTGCGGCCAGGGCGCGCCGCCGTCGCCGTCGCCCGGCGACGAGCTCATCGCAGCGCTGCGCCTCCTCCTGCGCCGCAGGCTGGGCTCGCCGACGTCGCCGCCGAGGATGGTTCGCTCCACGCCCAGCAGCCCCAGGCGGGACGCCGGCGGCGTCTCCGCCGCTTCTGCCGTGGTCACCGGGCCCGGGGCCGGCGCCGGGTCGCTCGCGCGCACGGAGAGCTGCTTCGCCGCGCTCGTGGAGTAAAAGAGGCAAAACGAGGCCCAGGAAAGCGTAAGACGAAAAAAAATGGTGGTCACTTCTAGTTCCATTTCGCAATTTTCCTCGTATCCTTTGTAAATGACATGTAATCTCGTATCTAGCTTAATTAGAATGCAGTACTTTGTACAGAGTATGATAGAAAACACTTCAACACTGGAAGTAATTCCATGTTCTGCCGAGTAGTGTTCAGTTTTATCATCCTAGCCGTTTATGTTTTTTCCCTTTTATTATCTTGGCTCTCTGCTTGTGGTTAAGTTCACCTGTTGTATCAAACAGCCTCTCCACCAGATGAGTATGCATAACAATGCACCTCTTCTCTCATTAAGTTAAGCAAAAAAGAAGGAACTTCTGCTGAAGCATCTCATCTCAATGAGAACTTTTACCGAATATCACAAAACCACAGAGAAACTGTCCCTCCCGTTTCCTGTCTGGCGATGAAATGGATTCTGAGCTAATATCGCTTTCTGGTGCCCGGACAAACCACTTCTGGTTGGCTGGCGACAGAAACAATTCACGGTAGGGAGAAGCCAACCGATTTTTTTCTCCAACTGCGACACTGTATTTATTAGTGTTTTTACAGCTCATGGCACACGTGCACTAGCTCAAGACAGAGCCTCGCAATCAGAGTAGCCACATCGATCCAGAGCCATCTCGATCCTTCCCTTAATAACATCGTAATTAGCGGCTAATCGGTCAAGCATAACCACGGCTGTTACTATAACACGCTATCGCTGCACATATTTAGTAATAGCGAGATCAGCCGTAGTACTGAAGTGTATCCTCCCATGGAGGCAACTGCAGATGGATACACCTAATCAGGACTTGTTCCATCTAATCTCGGCTCCTAGATGTTGTAGGTAAATGCAGCAGCATCAGCTCAGAAAGAGGTAATAGCACTGCCCATACAAGTACTTGCGTTGCAGGTGCAAATTCATACAACAAGTTGAAAACTGTGGTGAAACGGTACATAAACTTGCGATGTTGTGCAAACAGGTACAAAATCGTTCCAGGGTTGACACGTAGCATTGTTGGTTTTGAGAAACACACCCTTGCATATTTTTCAATCACACATAGGACCTGCTCCTCTTTCCCCAAATCCACCTGGAGTATGTCATTGCGCTCGCGGCACTCCACGGCCTCCAGCTTCATGGCATCTGCCGCTTCGCGTGTCAGGTCGCGTTCCCGTGTGGCATCTCCGACCTCGAAGGCCGAGACGGACACCTACGATGGCAACTTCCCGTAACCGAACGCTGCGCTCCGGGACCTGTTCGTCGCCACCGAGGGCGCGACGTCGGCGTCACCCCAACCGCGTCGTCAGGGTCAATCTGGTCGACCGTGGGCAACGGCACGGCCGCCGGATGTGGCGTGGCCTTTGGCGCCGGCTACGATCTCACTGATGCAGTACAGTACTCCACGAGGAATGATTGGTCGCCGCAACGAACGGCATGAAGTCGCAGCTCGAGGTCGGCCAGCTCACTGCCTCCTCACCGCCTTCATGAACGCCGCCGCCCCACATGCCGTCGCCACGCGCCTAGATGGCGAGATGGGACTCCTTGTTGTTGCCCTGCGTTGTCCCCTGCGAACTCGAGGGCGATGTAGACGACGGCGGCCACAAATTTCTCGGCGCGGAGTTGGGAAATCGGAGGAGCGTGTAGGCTGCGGCGCTCCACGCGCCGGCGAAGGGTGAGTCCACGGTGCTGCCCTGATGCGGCTGTGCTCGCTGCTGCTTGCTCCCCTGTTCGTTGCTTCTTGCTTGCTCCGGTGACGTTCTTTGTGAACTGATGAAAACATGCATGGGTATATGACAGAACTCACAGATGCATAATTATTTATCAAATTCCTTGATTTGTGCTCACAGTGATCATATCTTAGTGCTGATGTTTGAATAATGAATTGAAACAATAACATATATGCATTAATTTGGGCAAATTACAACATTACATCTACAAGGAGGCTTTGCCATCACGTTGCTCTGTATCTGTGCAAATTCATCGATCCAACATCTGTGCACAGGAGACCTGCAGTAGCAACGCATCTGTACCACCGCCGGGTTGTCATCCGCGGCCATGGCGGCGGCGGATCCTATTCTCGCCCTGGCCGACGCGGGATCGGTGAGAACGGTCAGCATCGGCGCGGTCACGTCGGCCTTCAACGCCCCGCATCAAGAACCTCACCGAGGTATTCGTTCTGCGAGTGCGCTGGGAGCGCGGCGCGTACGCCCTTCTCCTACTCATCTATCTCCGTCTCTGTTTGCCAATACAGTGGCTTCTCGCGCAGCCCAACGCTCTTGAGAAGGTCCCAGGCACCATGCGTGTTGTGCCGCCAATACAGTGATGCGGCGGAGGATTGGGGAAGAAAGTCAAAGGTTATAAGTGCCACCATAAAATGTGTGGAGGTGTTTTTCGCAAAACTAACTATGCTACGTGTCAGCCTCAGAATAATGTTGTACCTGTTTGCACACCATCGCAAGTTTATGTACCGTTTCACCACAATTTTCAACTTGTTGTATGAATTTGCACCTGCAGCGCAAGTAGTTGTATGTCCGGTGCTAATACCTCGCTCAGAAATAAGGGGGAGCGAAGAGGCTGAGGACGGGTCTAATGATCTGAACAAAGATGTGAAGGAGAAGGAAAACTAATGGGGATGATGATATGGCTACTGATGGAGAGACAAAAAATGAAAAATTAAAAGAAAACTTGGGGGGAGTGGTTCCTGATGCTATGCAAGAAATGAAGACGGGTGTTATTTTCTCTCCTATGGTGCAAAAGCAATTTCGGCTAGTGCAGGAGGAGCTGCTGCTTATGTTTGATAGAAAGGCTGAATATGTAGAGGACAGTGTCGCTCTAACTGGTACTACTGGAGCACACTGATCAGATCTTCAGGTTGGACAAGCTGTGCATAGTGATGATGTGTGTGATGCTGTGCACGATTCTGCTGTGGGTGTGGTCTTTTCACCGGCGGTGCAGAAGCAATTTAGGCAAGTTGAGCAGGAGCTGCGTGATCTAGCTGCAAGCCCGGCCAGACAGTGGATGCGCCACCAACCTCTGGCAATGACGGCGATGATCTTTGTGTCAGCGAGGAGGAGAGGGTGGCGACCAGCCAGTCCGAGTTGCGTGCGAATTCTCACCCGAGCAATCCTCTGATGTCGCTCGGCACTTGCGGGTGACACCGCGCTGCATCATGAGAGGGACATGGTGGTCAGTGATGACGGCTGGAGCACACCTACGTGCCTAAGTCCGTTGAGGCTTGATCTTTCTTCAGCTCTATCTACTGGAGGTGCATACATGGATCGCATGGGGAACCCACTGGTGAATACATCTCAGCAATGCGTGCTGGAATCAGACGGGCCAGGTGACACAAGACCTTCGGAGAAGGAAATATTGGCGTTTGGGGGGATGCAAGAACTGGAGGTGCGGTCAAGTGACCGTCTGAAGCAACAATCCAATGCGAGCCTGCCTATCATCGAGCGGGCTATGGAGCTGGCTTCTCGCAAGAACGGCGGTACACCACAGGTACACAAATTGCATCCAAGTTTTCTTTAAATTCCTTTTCCGATTCTGAAATAAAATGTAGGGCAGATAGGCTGGGTATATCGCTAGGGAAATCAAAGGAGCAAACCGATGCTTCAATTGCCGTCATTAGGAGTGTACAAAAAGAGAGGGAGATTATTTTCTTACATAATTCATTACCACCGATGGGTGAAGATGATGAGTCTAGTTTGGTGTTAAGAAGGGCTAAGAACTTGAGTGAGGATTTGGAGGATGATGAGCCAGAGGGATATTTGGATCATGCGGATCCGACACCCTTGAAGGCCAAAACAAAACGTGGCCGTAAGAAAATTAGCTATCCTAAATGCGATCTTAGGAGGAGTGCTCGAATTAGAAAAAATAAGAATCCATAATAAAATGAAAGGAATGGTGTGGAATTCGGATGGTTTTGGAGACACTGCAAAACATTTAACTATTAGCGAGACGGTTAGGGAACAAAAGTTAGATTTTGTGGCGATTGTGGAGACAGGTCGATCTTCTTTTGCGACTCCTTTTCTGACTTTTTTGGCGGGGGGTATGGATTTTACGTGGTACTGTATCCCCCCTCATGGTAGGTCTGGGGTATGCTGGTTGGTTTTAATAATGCCACCACAATCACTAGTAATGTTCTCACAGGAGACTTTTGCGTCAAGTTTCATGTGAAGAATAAGCTAGATGGTTTCCGATGGGCTCTTGTGATTGTATACGGAGCTGCTCAAGAGGAGAAGAAACCGGACTTTTTGGCCGAATTAGTGAGAATTTGTGAAGGGGAGACACTCCCTATGTTGGTTGGGGAGATTTCAATATTATAAGACGACGAGAGGAAAAAAATAATTCTAATTTTAATGCTAGGTGGCCGTTTGTGTTCAATGCTATTATTGAAAGTTTAAGCTTAAAAGAACTTAAGATGTCGGGGAGACAATATACATGGGCTAGTAGAATGGAGACACCGACTTTCGAGAAGTTGGACCGTTTTCTAGCCACTGTTGAGTGGGAACAAAAATATCCACTAGTATCGATTCAGGCCCTAACTCGAACAGGGTCTGATCATACACCTTTATTGCTTGACTCGGGTGATCAGGCTTTTTTAGGTAACTCTAATCATTTTTCATTTGAGCTATCTTGGTTGCGCCAGGATGGTTTTTATGAATTAATTAACAAAGAGTGGAATTCAATTAATTCTGGAAATTCCCCGGTAGAAAAATGGCAACACAAGATACGACATTTACGACAATTTTTAAGAGGTTGGGCCAAATCTTTAAGTGGAGAGTATAAAAAATTGCGAGATAAACTCTCTCTTTTGATTATGGAACTAGATATTAAGGCTGAATCCACTCCTCTAAACGCAGCCGAGCGGGCTGCAAAGAAGGAGGCGGATGAATGCCTCGCAAATCTTAGAAGAGATGAAGAATCTAAATGGGCACAACGCGCAAAAGTTAAATATATACAAGAAGGTGGGAGTAATACGAGATACTTTCACATCATTGCCAATGGGAAACATAGAAAAAAAGGATTTTTCAACTTGAGCAAGACGAAGGTACAATAGTGGGACAAGAAAACCTCAAATTCTTTATTTCTGAATACTACAAAAAGTTGTTTGGAGCAACGGCTCCGAATAGTTTTGAAATGAATGAGAATCTCACTAATGATATGCCTCAGATTTCGGAGGAAGAGAATATCATTTTGACACAACCTTTTACGGAAAAGGAGGTGTTAGAAGCAATTAATCAAATGGAACATAATAAATCTCCGGGGCCAGACGGGTTCCCGGCGGAGTTTTATCAAAAAATTTGGGGAATAATCAAGGGTGACTTAATGGCAATGTTCTCTCAATTGCGGAGGGAAATCTGCCTTTATTCAAACTCAACTTTGGGATCATTACGCTGCTGCCCAAAAAAGAAGATGCTAGTCGTATAGAGCAATACAGACCGATTTGTTTGCTTAATGTAAGTTTCAAAATTTTCACAAAAGTTGGAACTAATAGGGTAACTTCAATAGCTAGTAGGGTGGTGCGGCCAACCCAAACAGCTTTTATTCCAGGCCGAAATATCCTAGAGGGAGTTGTGGTACTTCATGAGACAATACATGAACTCCATACAAAAAAACTAGATGGCGTGCTATTCAAAATAGATTTCGAAAAAGCATATGACAAGGTTAATTGGTCTTTCTTGCAACAAGTCTTACGAATGAAAGGCTTTTCATCACAATGGTGTGAATGGATAGCTAGATTTGTGCAAGGAGGTAGTGTGGGTATACGAGTTAATGACGATATCGGTCATTACTTCCAGACACTAAAGGGGCTTCGACAAGGTGATCCTTTGTCACCTCTGCTCTTTAATCTTGTCGCGGATATGTTAGCTATTTTAATTGCCCGAGCTAAAGAGGATGGGCAGGTTGGAGGACTAATCCCTCATTTAGTGGAGGGTGGTGTCTCAATACTTCAATATGCGGATGATACTATATTATTCATGGAACACGACATTGCGAAGGCCGTGAACATGAAGTTAATTCTGGCATTCTTTGAGCAACTTTCAGGGCTGAAAATTAATTTTCACAAAAGTGAGCTCTACTGTTTTGGAAAAGCCAAGGATAGTCAAGAAGATTACCGTCAATATTCGGGTGTGAGATCGGTGCTCTACCTTTTAGATACTTGGGGATTCCAATACACTATAGAAAATTATTGAACAAAGAATGGAAGACTGTTGAGGATAGGTTTGAGAAAAAATTAGCTTCATGGGTAGCCAAGATGTTATCGTACGGAGATCGTCTTGTGTTAATAAATTCAGTTTTGACTAGTTTACCAATGTTTCTGTTTTCCTTCTTCGAAGTACCCAAGGGGGTACGTAAGAGATTGGACTTTTATCGATCAAGATTTTTTTGGCAAAGTGATCAGCTAAAGCGAAAGTATAGATTAACAAAGTGGAATATTGTTTGTAGACCGAAGGATCAGGGGGGGCTGGGTATTGCGGTTCTAGAAATTAAGAATAAATGTCTTTTAAGCAAGTGGTTGTTTAAGTTGTTAAACGAACAAGGGGTATGGCAAGAATTGTTAGCTAATAAGTATTTGGGGATAAGACGTTATCACAAGTACAATCCAAACCGTTTGACTCACCCTTTTGGAAAGGCTTGATGAAAATAAAGGATGAATTTCTTGTGCGTGGGAAATTTATTCTTGGTAATGGTGAGCAAACTCGTTTTTGGGAAGATATTTGGTTAGGACAGAATTCATTAGCGAATGAATATCCTAATCTATGCTATAGCTTCTAATAGAAATGCTACGGTGGCTGATGTTTTCGGTTCGGTCCGATACACTTACCTTTTAGAAGAATCCTTTTGGGTAATAATAGATCTAGGTGGTTGCATCTTGTAGAAAGGTTAATGCGGGTAGCTCTTTCTGATCAACCCGATAGGTTTAAATGGGGTCTCACGGATAATGGATTGTTTTCGGTTAAATCATATTATTCGGACTTACTAAATGGACACACAAGATATTTGCGGAAATATTTGTGGAAACTGAAGATCCCTTGAAAATAAAAATATTTCTGTGGTTTCTAAACAGAAAAGAATTATTGACTAAAGACAACTTGGTTAAAAGACAATGGACGGGGTGCAAGAAATGCGTTTTTTGTGGTTCAGATGAGTCTGTTGAACATCTCTTTATCAAATGCACATTTGCTAGAAATATTTGGAGGATAGTACATTTTACGTTCAATGTTTACCCTCCAACTAGTGTTGCAAATATGTTTGGTTCTTGGTTGAATGGGATAGATAAGAATACAAAGGCTCGAATTAGAATTGGTGTTGCGGCCATACTTTGGGCTATTTGGAACTGTCGCAATGACATTGTCTTTAACAAAAAATTATCTACCCATTATTTGCAGGTTATCAATATGGCGGTCTACTGGATCCGCTTGTGGTCTTATCTCCTGCCGACGGATCAGCGTGGTCTTATGGACTCAGGATGTACCCGTATGATGTCGGTTGTACGGGCTATCTTCTGCCGAGCTGGGTGGCAACATACTAGAAGAATCGATGTCTAGTTTGCCTTTGTTTGAATGGCTGATTTTTGTATCCACTCTGAGTGACCCATGAATTGTATACACTGAATATTTTGATTAATAATTGCGGATGGCTGTGTGTATCATTTTGATGCAGAGGCCGGGGATCCGCACCCCCTTATCTAAAAAAAATGAAGGCGCAAAACCAGTAGAAGAGTGGATAGGTGTGTGTTAGTGATCGAATGCATATATATGCCTTCATGGATCCACATCAGCTTGGCCCCTATCGATGTGGACGCGGAATACTTATCAACTATCACACTGGAATAATCCGTCGTGCCGATTGTTCCTTGTATTTTTTTTACCTTTTCTGCTTACCTTTTATGTTCTTTTTAACCTTTTCTGCTATTTTAACCTTTTACCTTTTCTGCTTACCTCACTAAAAAAAAATTAGCTTTGTAAAACTGAAAGCGAGGGCACCCACTCCATGGTTAGAAGGCAAATCACGAATCCAATATATGAGCCCTTCCACTGTTGTTATAGCGTTTTCGCGGTTAGGTTCTGAAAGGAGGGTGCAGTTCGGATGTTGTAACTTTGCGGTGCCATACTGATACTTGGTATGCATGGGTAGCCAGACAAGACAAGCAGAGTCTTGTAGCTGGTCCTGTTAGTCCAACTGAGCTCACTTGCTTAATTTGTGTCGTGCGTACGTGAGCCGCGCAGCAATTATTGTGGGACCTTAAGCCCTTAATTAACTACCCTGAGTCCCTAGCTACAACAAAGCAAACTAGTTTCAAGTACTAATTAACTGTTGCAACCAGTGCCATCTATAGAAGATCGTTATCAACTTCTCAAAGTGTGAAGTAGTATAAGCAAAGCATATGCTCATACTCCGACTGTTGACTCCGAACAAGACAAGGCAAAGACAAAAAGACAACTTTTGAATTGGGATGCCCTTCCTCTAGATGTGCCAAGAGAATGAGTATGAAGCGTGAGGAATTATTGACGGGTAGGAGTGGGCACTCTCACACACATGTCCCATTCCCATGCACTTTTGTTTAGTGAAGGAATCAGAGCTTAGCGATGCGGAAATTCACTTTGACACCCGCGTGTATATGCACCCAGTATTTCAAAAACATATTTTAAAATGTCAAAAAAATCTGAAACAAAATTTTGTGGATACGTCTTCACATTCTATGTGTTCACACTGTCGTTTCACAGAAAGCCGATATATTTTGTGCCATGTGTAAAAAGACAAAAGAAAGTTCCGTGTAAAGGCTTATTTTGGCACCAAATTTTGTCTTTTTACACAATCCACAAAAATATCGGTTTTTTGTGAAACGACTTTGTGAACACATAGCATGTTAAGATATATGCGCGAACATTTTTTTTCAAATTGTTTGATGTTTCAAAATACATCCAAAATGCATTTTAAATAAAGGGTGCATATGCACTCGGGAGCCAAAACATCACTCTCCGCCCATTTCTTGTGAACTTTGGAAAGAGGGAAACGCAATTGTCTTTCGCAATCAGTTCTCCACTATGGCGATGGTAGTGAGCAAGATTAAGGAGGAAACTCGGATGTGTTCCTTTGCGGGGCTACATCCTTGGGTCTTTTGATGTCGCGAGAGTAGACTTTTCATTTTAGGGTTCAGGCTTCGCCTTCACCTTTGGTTTGTAACATTATTGAAGTTTCTTCTTAATCAATGGAAATCAATGGAAATGGTGTCAACTCGCCATACGTAATTGGTGCGTGTGCTAATGATAAGTTTTCCGCCTCCCTCGGCGGCGGCTGCTGATCTATCGTCTCCTGTGGCCATAGAGCCATGGAGATGCGGTGAATCCCGATACTTGCCGGCAGGAGAGCTCCATTTTTTCAGTGATTGTGGTCGTCGCTAGGTGGCCTATGGATTTGGATGTAACTTTTTTATTTTTGTGTTCTTTATACTACCTGACAGTTGATAAATAGATCGGAATTTTTTTCGCAAAAATATGGAAATGGCTGCCTTGTTTCAGAAAAGAAAACGAGCCTTAGATTTATTTCAGGTCTAGGGAACACAAACTCTCGGATCATGACCAGCCAATCCTAGCCTTCGATCAGAATGGGCTCGCTCTCGAGATGCTTTACTAGATGCCGTTTCAGCATTTGCCAAATAAATGAGGGGACAGACACCCTACGTGCTGGATCACTGGAATGCAGCAGAAACCGCATGAACACGTGTGAGGCCAGTTCAGGCCGTCTGCCCACCGGCATGCGTGTGTGATCTTGTCGCCGGTCAGTCATCCATCCGTCGGATGTGATGTGAAAACTATGAAACGATGGATCGTTGTACAGAAACCAATGCAGGACAGATGAACAACTGACGCTGAACCGTGATAATTTGACACCCATTTCACACGAGCAATCGATGCCCGCCTCGATGGGCACTAGTGGTGCTATAGCTTTTCTCCCCTCCACGATTAGATCACGATCACTGTCGTGTTGAGTAAATCCCAAGCGAGGAAACGTACTGCAAGCTGCAGTGGAGAACCTGTTGCTGACGGACAAAATCATGATGCCTGATTGACGGTGACTGATGAAAGGAACCGGGAAAGTAACAGTCTACTACTGCTGGAGCAGTAAACACAGCAAGACTGTGGAGTGAGTGCACCAACGTTACTGTACAGGACAGGCGAGTTTTGTTGAAAAAAATGGTCGACGTGACCTGTGGCGACAGTAACCTGCAGGATCTGATTTCATGGAGGATTAGGCACCGCTGCTTGAATACCTGCAGGTTCAAACACAGGCCCAAACTCAGTTCCAGTTGGTATCTGATTTCCTGCACCGATGGCATGGAAGACGACGACGTCGAACGAACAAGTGCATCTAACAGCATCTCAGCTCGAAATTGTCACTAGACACCAGGTACTTGCGCACTGCTGGATGAAATTTTACAAGAAGTTCAGAAACAGAACGGGCAAACCAACACACCATGTACTAGCTGAGTTAACTGAACATTTGGATTGTGAGATGCAAACTGGAGTACTCCGGTACTTCAGTCCAAACCTGTTTCGCCAGTAATCACAGGAGTGTCGCGTGTTATCAGGCGAAACAATCCAACTGTTTAATCCACGTGAAAATCGTTAAAGTACTTGGTAGCACGATTTACCGAAAGAAAAGACATTCCCCACTCTGCATGCACATGTAACTTCATCTGATGTAGGCAACATGGCCGAACCTGACCACCGGAATCGAGCATTCGAATGTCTTCCGGGCCGTATGGGCCAAACCCCTCAAGATCACCTTCAACGTCATTCCGGCCTTCGCGGACCGCCGTGTCCCCGCAGCCGCCGTCGCTACCGCTGCTCGCTCTTTCGCGGTCCTCGTCAACCGCGACGACCTTAGCTCCCTGAAACTGAAAGCAAGACATCCGCCATCGGGGACGCCAACGGCGACCACCGGAAGTGAGGCGAGAGGATGATGCAGCACGAGCGTTTAAGTCCATTTGCGTCTGATCCGATTACGGTGTGCGTTCAAGTGCAGCTTGGCTTTATTTATAGGTGGAATCCAGTTGCATACCAATCCAATATATGAGAGAGGCAGCAGAGCGTGGCGTACATAGGTGTGCAGGATGAGCTAGCCCGGCCGGCAACCAATGGCGTTCCGGGGTCGGCGCCGTGCCGGACGGGTCGTCGGCTACTCGGCTGCATCCGGGGACAAGGAGAACGACCGGCTGTGTACTGGTCTGTGCTCTCTTTGCTTCCTGAGTCTCTGCGATGGAGACGGTAAATTATACTGGTGCGATGCCGAGGCCAAGCACAAGAGTTCATTCGCATCATTTGGTTGGTTGTGATTTGAGAATGCAAATCAGGATCGAAGATGACAAGCAGAAGATCCCAGTTGTACCATTTTCTTTCTTGAGCAAATATTAACGTGGAGGGGAAAGAGAAGGAAGGACCGACGCCTGCCTGCCATTCCTCGAGATGTACCCATTTTGTTCACTTGCAAGGCGTAGCTTCATTGCAAGACAAACAAATGTAATGAAACTCCCGTTCTATAGATTATAACAGCTCCACTTATGAGCTACACTCTGCATCTCACTGTAATAACATGCCGAAAAGAAAAGAAACCACCAGGACAGAATTACGTACAGGGATGCATCATGCATATGCAATCCTAAATCCTACCGGACAAATAGCATCATCTCACCTTACCAACTCACTCTCATATGTACAGTACATGCACAGGAATGCACGCACCGATGACACAAGCAAGAGCATGCGCACGCCGGCGTCACACCTTGTCTTCGGCCGGCACATGCCACACCCAGAACTCCTCCTTCTGTCCAGCACCTCTCTTCCTGGGGCTACCCTTGGGCGACCGGAGCCTTCGCCGGTGGTAGACGCCGACGTCCCTCGCCGCCCTCGGCCGCTCCTTCCTCTCCTTCTCCTCGGCCTCCGGCGTGGCCACGAACAGCACCACCGGTCCGGCGAGCACGTCCTCGGTGACGGCGAGCAGCGGCTCGAGCGCCTCCACGACGGCCGACATGTCCGGCCGGTTCTTGGGGCTGCTGCTCAGGCACTGATGCGCCACCGCCGCCGCCTTCTGCGCGGCCGTGGCCGGGTACCGGCCCTCCAGCGCCGGGTCCATGATCCGGCGCGCCAGCCTGAGCGGGTCGCGCAGCCCCGGCCGCGCGTACTCCACCAGGTTCTGCTCCCTGCTCGGTCGGGACTTGTCCACCGACCGCCGGCCCGTCAGGATCTCCAGCAGCACCACCCCGAAGCTGTACACGTCGCTCTTCGACGTGAGGTGGCCGGTCATGATGTACTCCGGCGCCGCGTAGCCGTGGGTGCCCATCACCCGGGTGGACACGTGCGTCTCGTCGCCCTCCGGCCCGTCCTTAGCCAGCCCGAAGTCCGACAGCTTCGCCTTATGATCCTGCAAGTCCACACGGAATTCCATCAGCAACTTAGCTTTTTTTTAGAAACGAGGCAAAAGATTTGCCATTTTAATTAATTAAGGAAGGAGTTTTAGAAGTGTTACAAGCCAAGCCTTGCCCGCCAAAGGGGCAAGGCATACACAAATATAGTCTACTCTCGCGGCATAATATTACACAACGCTTTGGCCCCAGCGTGCGACCACAAACCCATTTCATCTTTAATCTTTTGAAGGATCATAGAAGCGGTGGCCGACCTATTTTGAAATACCCGAGCATTTCTCTCCAACCAAATTTCCCAAGAGACAAGCATGACAAGTATACCCGAGTATACTTGCGTAGGATTCTGATACCCGAGCATCAGCAACTTAGCTTGACCAAATGGGCCTTTCGTGGCCCATACATATAAGAAACGGGTAGGACAAATGGGCTTTACCGAGTCGAGGAGAATGTTGGAGGCCTTGAAGTCGCGGTAGATCACCGGCTTCTCGGCGTCGTGGAGGAACGCCAACCCTTTCGCGGCGCCGACGGCGATGTTTAGCCGGGTCGACCACGGCAATGGGGCAGGCACATCTGCAAGACATCACAGGGAGAACAAAAATCATTCCAATATTCGAGCTGAAGCTGCATTATTCCTCAATCAACTGTTCAATATGTAAACATCAGAGACAGGGAATTGTCAATGCCCCGACAGTGTTTGTCTCTTCTGTAAGTATACTTGCGTAGGATTCTGATATTCGTTTCATGCTTTCTCGAGGAATTTCTATGGATGTACAGATATTCAACGTGCTAGGAGATTCCGTGACGACTATTGACCAAGAAGAGATCCCAATCAGTGAGGATGGGAAAATGTGGCGTGATATATTAATCGCTCGACATCGATCCGGCAACTATCTCCGTGACCTCACTCGCTTCTGACCTCCAATCTACCTTCTGGTGCCAGCGTGAAGGTATTGTATCAGAGTTCAGTCAAATTTAGTTGGTCAGAAATTCTTGGAAGGTAGCTGAGGAAAACCGGGTCGCCCTGCAACTTAACTAATTTAAAAAATTGGTAGTTCTTGCCAACTTGATAGACTTCTAAACTCGGAGTTGTTCCTCTAAGTTTCTTTGTCAGTCTGCATTCTCTCCATGACCATGCCAATCAAGTGTACTTACATGAGGCAGTTCAACCAACTTATCTTCAGCATTTTTCTATGGTTAGGTGCTACTCCTCCATGCTTAATTAACTAAGCTGGTTCATATGATTGAGAAGACAAAGCAGTGATTACAGAGTGTAAAATGCAGTAGTAAATTAAGCACGTACGTCTGTCGAAGAGGTGGTTCTCGAGGCTGCCATTGGCCATGTACTCGTAGACGAGGAGGCGGTGCTCGTCCTCGCAGCAGTACCCGACCAGCTTCACCAGGTTGGGGTGCCGAAGCTGCCCAAGGAAGATCACCTCAGCCTGCACGCACGGGATCAATTAGCACGGGTCACATCCATCTATTTCAGAGACAGTATCCATCATTTTTATTGTAATTTGGTACGTCACCCGACTTTATCCAGCCGCCGTCCGGCTGCCGAAACTGTCACATCGCTCAACAAACCTAGCTAGCTGTTTTGATGCCGAGATATTTCTATGTCTATTTAGCTAGCGTTGAATGTTACTGGCTGGGAATAATACTGATTATCATTTTATTATCTCAAAAAAAGATTAGATTGATTCGTTATTACATGCTTTATAGCCGTATGTCTCTGAATAAGGCCATGCATGTTTGGAGCAGAGATTTTGGGGATTCAGTTCCCACAGAATCAAAAAAGATTTGAAGGAGTACTTAACGTACATGCTCATTCCGGGAGAACTAGCTAGCTTAAATTGCCTATAAGCATTGCTTGCTGCTGCGGGTGAAGGGTTTCTTCCCTTACAAAATTGGACTGTGTTACTATAGTATTAAAAATGATTCATAAGCTAACACTACTAATTCTCAGGGAAATTCTGCCCCGGTAGCTTTTAAATTTAGTGATCCTTGTAAGGAACCCCACCTTAGCTAGCTGCTAGCTAGCTTGTTGGTTAACCACAAAGGTCACTCTTCTACTGTAAGCTAGAAATCTAAATCCTATTCCCCAAGCACAAGCGTTAGATTGTCCGATTAAATTGGGAATTTCTTCCATGAAAAGCTAGCTACCGCAGCCGCATACTACTCGCAGTTTGTTAGCCTGTTGCTACTTGCACACAGCACACGGAAGGAAAGATTAATGGATTGATTAGGACACGTGGAGCGCGGACGTACCAGCCATTCCTTGTGGCCCTGGGCGCCCTCGGGGTCCCAGAGCTTGACGGCGATGGCCTGCGTCTTGAGCCCCGGCTTGTCGACGAAGCCCTTGTACACGGGCCCGAACCCGCCCTCGCCGAGGAAGTTGTCGGAGGCGAACTCGCGCGTCGCGGCCCGCAGCTCGGCGACGGTGAACACGTGCAGGTTGGAGCCCACGAGGGACACCGACAGGTCCTCGTCCGCCGCGCCGCTCAGGTCCGTGAACGACAGCCTGCCGCGGCCGCCGCTGGAGGAGCGCGGCCGGACCTTCTTAGCACGGCCGTGATCGGCGCCGCAGTCGGCAGCGCCGAGGCAGCCGCCGAGGAGCGACCTCCACGGCGACGACGACCTCGACCGCTCCATGGGACCAGCCTTGGTACTGTCGCTCCTCATCGGCAGCTAGCTATCTTGTCTTGCGACGTCGTCGGCCGTAGCATATACCGCCACCGGCCGCCGGGAACGTGCACGTAATCGCGCCGCGTGTCGTGTGGGAGAAGCTCGCGATCGAAAGCGCCGTGCTCTCCGGCGGGCTTGTGTTCGTGGGCGTCGCAGCAGGAGAAAGTGAGAGGAGAGGTGTGGGGTGCTGTGGCGAGGCTGCATCTGCTGGTTGGACGCAATATATAGGCGCGACCTTAATTCTCAGAGGAGCGAGCAGAGCTTGGCTCTTGGCTTGGCTAGAATGACATGGCGCTGGAAGGAAAATAATGTGATAATTAACTATAGTTTTATACTCCCTCCGTTCACAAAAGGATGGCTCAACCTATCTTAAATTTGCATGTATCTAAATTACAAATTTATTCCTGTCATGGTGCCCATTTCACTGAGAATTGACTATTTCATTTGGGATTTTAGAATGGGGATCAAGGAAGGGGCAACGTGCCTGCAGCTTGCCTACCTGCCCGCACCATAGCTTGCGAATTAGTATGAGCTCTGACTCGTGAGGTGTAAGAGCAGTAGCTATTATATGTGTTTGATTTGGCAGCTTTTGATTATGGCAAAGGCTGAAGAAATCAACCAAATGCTAGATTATGTCGACAATTCGGCGCCTTAATGGTTAAGATCGACCACTCTTTTCGTTAAATCTTGGTATACGATGCCTTAGCGCCAATTGTTTGTGAGTTTTAATTATTTTTTCTATCTTGTAAAATAGGAACTGATCGGTTTACGGGGCTGCCTCTAAGGTTTTTAAGCCTACTTAAACTGTGTTTATGCCTCACGGTGGCATATTCCACAGGGCGTGGTCCTCTTGCATGAAACAATTTCTGAACTTTATAGAAATAAAATGGATGGTGCTTTGTTTAACATTGACTTTAAAAATCCTACGACAAAGTAATGTGGCCCTTTTTGCCTCAAGCGTTGCGAACGAAAGTGTTTAAACTGAAATTGTGTGACCTGATCGCACATTTTTTTTCAAGGTGGTAGTGCGGAAATAAAGGCCAATGAGGACATTGGCATTATTTTCAAACTAAAACCGGGCCGAGACAAGTAGACCATTTGTCTCCTTTATTTTTAATGTTGTGGCGGACATGTTGATAATTCGTATTGCAAAAGTAAAATGTGATGGCCATGTTCGTGGGCTGATTCAGCATCTAATTGTTGGGGGAGTGTCTATCTTACAGTATGCGAGTATACGCTACTTTTCATGACGATACGATACTTTTCATGGAGCACGACTTGGCGAAAGACGTTAACATGTAGTTGATCTTATGTATATTTAAATAACTATCCGGCCTTAAGGTAATTTCCACAGAAGCAAGATCTTTCTATTTTGTAAAGGCTAATGGCACTACCCGGATTATCCGGGACACAAACAGATCTGAGGTCTAGATAGTGAGGGCCACATCCGAAAAAAGTCCCAGGAAAATCTTGGTAACCAGGCTGCCGGATTATCCGGGTATCCAGAACATATGGGGTCTAATCCGGCAAAATGTCGGAAGCACCCGAGAGTTGCGCTCTTGCGGACTCTCGGGATTTAACCCTCCAAATAAAATCTAGAGCAACCAGGTCGGGATTATCCAGATAACCAAAACAACAGATTCACAATTTGAACACGGGAATTTCTCTCTCCACTCATGGGAAGGCTTCGGGTGCATTTAGTGGACTTGTGTACGTGATTGATTTTACCCATACCTTCCCGGTGCGGACCCTATTGATATCATGGATTCCTATGACTCAAGAAACCGTAAATCGTCGGGGCACCGTCTTTTTTCCCTTTTACTTCGAGGGTCGAACCATCTCTCATGTACATAGTTGGTATGCTAATTATGTTGTTATTAGTACCAAAACCAGTTAGGGAAGGAAATTTCCTTTCAAATATCCCTCTCTTTATAACATTGCACGATGGACTAATTGTTCTGGTCGCCAATGTGTTACCTCATATTCCATTGAATATTGAATTTAGGCGAACCTCAACCATTTCCGGTACTTAGTGACAAAAAATTGAGAACTTCTTTTGACACTATTATTTGGCATGCCAACTAGAAAGGACAACAAAAAATGCCAAAAAAAACTTAGAAATGCTATTTTGTTTTAATATTTGTGGAGTGCTATATCATAGGACACTCAGCAAACCCTAACGGCAAGGTGTGTGCGAGTGCCCGTGACAAGGCACTTGACAAAAGGCACGGTAATCATCATTTTGAGTCGGAATCATGGAATCCATCAGTGATTTCATACCCAACCTGTTTGGCTGTCATGAAGCTGAATGGGTTATTTCACTTGGAATTTGAGCAAACGCCTATTGTATGTTTTATTCCTAACCCGATTATTTTTTCCATCAAGTGAAATGGCATTTCATTTCGACCAAATAAAGTGAAATGATGGGTATCAAACGAGATCAAGGTGATTCCCGCCGTGGATATTGTTCAAATCCCCCTGTCCATCGATCCAATCGAGTTTGTTCGCCCTATCAAGCTAGTGGAACGATGCACTTTGGAGTTTGGACCATGTAGCTCACGCGCACGATGCCTGATTCCTTACCTAAGGATGACTCCAACGGGCGACGCAAACGGACGCGCGTTTGGTCCGCGTTTGGTCCGTTTGCGTCGCCAAAAGGACCCATGTCCGGCCCACGTCCGCCCCTTTCCGGCCACTGCCCCCAACGGGCCGACGCATTGAGTCCGCCCGGCCAGGGTTTTTGATCATTTTGATCATTTTCGGGCATGATCGTTTCCACGCCCCCAAAACATTACAAGTTGCGGCCATCGGCCATGTCCCCAGGTGTGCCCAAAATATTACAAATTTCGGCCACCGGCCATGTTTTTTCGGCCATGTTGGCCATAGTTCAACACAAATATGTAGAAGGGACCGAGAATAGATCAAACCTGATCCATGTACTGCCTTTGCTTCTTCTCGTAGTAGGCCTTCTTCCTAGGGGTGAAGGTGGAGATGTCCATGTCCATGATCCTGGCCTCCTCGGCGCGTAGGGCGAGTTCAAGGTCTTTGGCCTTGAGCTCCACCTCCCTGGCCTTCACGTCGGCCTCCTTGGTCCTTGCCTCGGCCTCCTTGCCCCTGATCTCGACCTCCGCCGCCCGGGTCCGAGCGTTCTCCTCCTCTATGTCAAGCCTCTTCTTTTGCAATTCGAAGTAGAGCTTCGAAGCCGCCTCTCTCTCGAGGCGTTCCTTTTCTCTCCTCTCTTCCCTCTTGTCACAGGTCTTATCCTTTTGGGATAGGAACCCGCTCAAAGTCTCTTGCAACGCAAGGGTCGTTGCATCGCGCTTCTGCTCGGCCTTGGAGTTGTTCTTCCCCCTTGGCCTCCCGTCCTTCTCCTTCTCCGTTGTGCCCTCTCCCTTGTCAACACCAAGATGCCCCGCTTGTCCCGCCTTCTTGAGGGAGGCGTATAGCTCCTTCCACTTCTCCTGGTCCTTGAGCTCCCGGTAGCAATGGGTCAAGGTGAAGACCTTGCCATATTGAGCCTTGAAGAGATCCAAAGCTTGCAACATTTGCTCCTTGATTCCATAGCCACTTTGCGGCGGCCGGCTTTCGATGTGCTCAACGGCGCCGCAAAACTTGCTCATTTGCTCTTGAATGTGGTTCCACCTCTTAGAGATTGAACACTCGGCCCGGTGCGTCAGAATGTTCCGGGGCGGAAGGATTCGGCCCTCGTTGTAGCGCTTGGTGAACCGGCCCCAAAATGCCGACCCTTTTTGCTCGGCCCCGATGATTTGGTTAGTTCCAACCTCGATCCACGACTCGCAAATGAGAATGTCTTCAGCGGTGGTGAACGAGGCGCCTCTTTGGCTGACCTTCTTCCTCATGGCCGCGGCGGCGGCATCGAGCTCGTTGAAGACCGGCTCATTATCGATGTTGATCACATCGGGGCCGGTCGGTAGAGTCTCATCATCCCCGGCATTGTAGTCGTCGCCGTCGTACTGGGTGTTGTCGCAGACCATGTCCTGGAGGACGTCCTCCCCGTAGTAGGGGTCATCGTCCTCCTCGTAGTACCTGGGGTCACCCGGCAATGGCGTGGGCACAGTGCCGAACAGGTTACGCGCGGGAGCGACCACTGGCGGGGCAGCTGCACGCGCCTCCGCAGTCTGCGGCGCGGGCGACTGTGCGACCAACGGTGTCGCAGGCGGGTTGAGAACGAGGGCAGGTACCTCGCCCGACTCGTCGGAGGTAGGAGAAACCCGCGGCGGCATGGTTCCAGGGACGAACCCGTGCGCAGGAGATGGCGCGGTCGCGAGCGGTTTCGACCTTGGAGGTCGGGCCGTGGAAGCGTTGGAGCTGGCCGCGGTAGAGGAAACCCCGACCGCCGCCGCAGTCGCTACCCCAACCGCCGCCGCGGACGGGGTAAGTCCAATGAGGAGGAGGGCAGCTGTCGCGGTCTTGGTCACGAGGTCGGCGTTGTCGGCGTCGCCCTTTTCCTCGGCGGCGGCCCTGGCGGCGGCGTCGAGCCTGTCCTGCTTCAGCCTCCTCCTCCTTCGTTGGCCCCGCTTGGCCGTCTCCTTGTCCCTCTGCTCCTCCGTGAGCTCCTTCTTCACTTTCTTCAGCCGGGGAGCAAGCCCGGCGGCGTCGTCGGCCAGCTCTAGGCTCTCGGCGGCGGCGGCGGCGGCGGCGGTCTTGGCGGCGGCCTTGGCGATCCTGGAGGCGGCGGCGGCCATGGGGGTAGGTCTGGACTGTGGATTTTGCCTCCAAAAGCGGACCAGGGGAGGACACAAAAGAGCTCCGTTTCGCGTCCGGGGCCGACGCATCGGTGGCCCAAATTTGGGCCAGGGATGCGTCGCGGCGGACCAAAAAACGGACCGCGGTCCGTTAGCGTCGCCCCGTTGGGCCGTGTTTTTGGCCCTCGCGGACACGAACGGATGCGCGCGGACTCGATGCGTCGCCCCGTTGGAGTCATCCTAATTCAGGACCAGTGGCTACTATCGGCGTACGTGATTTTTAGTCGCCGCGCGCACACGGGGCGACGCAGCGCATCCACACGCCGCGCCGACGCGTCCGAGCCACGAGAATCGACCATGCTACTAGCTCCATCGGAGCGGCGAGAAAAGTGAGCCCGCCGAAAAGCGCTCGCCCTCGTCTCACCCCGTATATACAATCCGTAGCTAGCGCGGCCAGTACGTACGCCATGTACGTGCTTGACTCCGTGGAACCGATCGAAAATGAAAGCAGAAAAAAAGACCGACGGGAAGAGAGTTTCCTTCTTCATCAGAGTCCTTTTATCCCATCCCATAATGTGTGGGCCTTTACTGAAAAAAGGAGAATGTGTGGGCCTTTACTGAAAGGAGATGGCTGATCCCCTTTAAACCTCAAACTCGTAATGGTTGGACAAATTAACCTTGAAGTCAAAATCTCCCTCAAGTATTAAACCCGGTTTAAATTAAACCCTAGATTTGTTTGGCGCACGAGAAAAATATAGCATCCCGGCCGGGAATACACATTGTCTCACTGAGTAGGCGGCCCTGCGTGTCATATTCATCTCCTATCCAAATGCATCTCTCTCTAAAAAAAATCAAGGGCGACATGAATGTGGAGTACGTCGGGGACAGCCAAGATTGGGAGGGGCAAGGTGCGGTCGGGATTGATAGGGGGAGGGGGACGAGGACAGGCACTGAGAGGTGCTGGAGCTAGGGCATTAACCCTCGTCACCGACGGCCGACTCGAGTAGCGAGCGACAAAGCACCCTGAGGAAGCACGAGTTGTCGATGGCGCCCTCCAACTCCCGCCTGCCATCGCCCCGCAAATCCCGCCAGCGGAGGGAGCATGGGCGCTGGCCACCAGTACCGACCATGAAGGATGGCAGGATGCGTTGATCCGCCCCTGCTCGACCGTCTTGCCCGGCACTACCGTGGTCCAAGGTCGGCCCCACTATCAGCCTAGCTCCCAGCTCTGCTTGTCGCCACAACCTTCCCAAGCTGGCGCACCACACCTTGACCACACATTGTCAACGTGCAGCTCGTTTCCGCGAAGCACCCCCTCGATCTCTTGCAAGAGACAACTCCTTAGTAAAAAGATTGTCAATATATGGTCTCCCTACATCATCATCGATCTGCACCAACTACTCCTTGATTAGTAAACCACACAGTCGTCGTATAGGATCTGCATAGGCTTTTCTACAGCGTCACTCACACTACGTCGTACGTACGGGTCTCTCACGCAACACTATTATTTTCGTTTATTCTCAAGGAAAGGAGTAGATCGAGTGGGCTCCTTGATGCGACTATTGAGTTAATAAAAACTCTCTTTATCGATAAAAAACAGAGAAGAAAAGTCGTTCTTCGTCTCCTCGACCTGTCCCCAAATCCCCTTCGTTTTACTGACGCAGCAGTTAAGAAATTCGACAATGAGAAATTAATCAGCCCTCTCCTCCTTGCGAACAGCAAACTTGAAGTTAACTTCACCAGCGTCCTCGTTCTAGAAACTCTCATATACACAACACGGTGGATCCAATGTAAAGTAAGCGACAGGATAGCTTCGAGAGATACGGGGTAGGTCCGCCGTCTCTCTCCATGAAGAAGAAGAGGCTCAAGCGTACTCCTTCCCAACTGCTACATTACGACATGTATAGCTTTCGTCGCCACATACACATCTATTCTTTGCGTCCTGGTTCATCAGCTTCCTGTGTTTGAAAGATAATTAAGCACTGCTCCGGAAGGTACAACCACAGCCCCAAGATATAAGCATGATTTATGACCCTGATGGCATCTCGCACCTGATGGGTCACATGTATTTAGCTACTCAAGAAAGTAGGAGTATTCTACTGTAGATGCGTGCATGCATGCACGCATGTTTCTTGATTGATTAGTTTAATTACGAAAATGGGTGATTAAAAGGGGGAGAAGGTTATGTGTCATCTATCTAGGGCTCTTGACATGTATACCTCAAAGTGGTTGGTGCTAAGGATTGCCGATACTTTCCCCTCCCCTCCCGGGTCGCACGCGCGGGCGACCCCGGAGGGACGAAACCCTAGCTCGAGCGCTCCACCCCGAGCCCCACCGGCCGCTGCCGCCGCCGGCCCTGGCGGTGGTGGCGGCCCCCCTGGCCGTCAAAGGCGGCGGGGAGGAGAGCGCGCCGCGCCCAGGAGCGCCGACTTCGCGCGGAGGAGGGCTTCAACGGGTGGCGCACGGCGGCGGCGCTGTGCGGCCGCGGGCGGCGAGAGGAGGGGGTCGCGGCGGAGCGGAGAGGGCTGGCGGAGGACCCGGAGCTCGGAGCGGCGATGGAGGCGGCGGCGCAGGTCTCGGGCGACGAGGCAGAGGCAGCGGCGCGAGGTTGCGTCCGCGCGGCCTCCTGAGGCCATGGAGGCGGAGCTGGCAGCGCCGCGGCCGTCGGTGGTGCGTCCTGGAGGCGGCGAAAGCCGCGGAGGAGCTGCCGCCGGCGACCATGGAGTTGGTGCTGCGGGCTGGATCTGGGCCCAGCCAGGGCCCGATCTGGGCTTGGGGGCCGACCTGTACGGCAGCTGTCAGGGCGTGACAGCAGCTGTGCGGCGGTTCCCGTCCACGCATGAGGTGCTTCAAGATGTGGACTGTGGGTGCTCGGCCAGTCAGAGGTGGAAGAAAGGTGGTTTCTCGTCGTGCAGGTCGTCGGGGTCGTCGGTGTACCACGACACATCGGCCACAACTATGTTTTGCTACGGCGGCGGCGGTGTGAGCAGCGTGGACAGTTGCCCCATTCCGGTGGGCGAGGAGGGAGGTGTGCGACGTACAGACTAAAGTCTTGGCCCGTCTTCGGTCGGTGCCGGCGACGACGGCGCCCGTGGGCGTCGTTTCCCTTCTTGGAGGCGTCGCGGAGGTGTGTCGACATCGTACTCGCCCTCTTTCCGGTTTGGTTGATGTCTCCGGGCGAAAGCCTAGGTCTGAGTTGGACCGACACGATAGCGGCGTCCTCGACGTCGTCGCTCTGTTGGGAGTATCGTGTATGGAGACATGGCATGGAGGTCCTAAGTTGCATTCCTCCGGTGTTCGCCGCTATCCAAGGTTGTTCTGCAGGGGCGCAATGCACACCATCGCTAGCGTCGCCAAGACGACGCCTTTCTCGGGACGGACCAAATCCCGCCATCCACCTCCTTGATGGTGCGTAGACGAGGAAAGTCATGACGAAGATGTTCTTCTTGGAGGCGGCAGCATCGGCTGAGACGCGGCCTTCGCTACTCAATCTAGGATAGGCTTTTCTGGTTGTTGTTGTTGTGTGTGTGGGCTGTCTTCGGACTAGCCGGTGTGGAGTTGTGTGACAGTGTTGTTCGCAACGGACTGTCAATTTCTTGTACTCAAACCTCTGCCTTCTATAAAAATAAGGTACGCAATTGCGTGCTCTCGGAAAGTGGTTGGTGCTGGTTCATGTTGATGCTTGCTCCCTGACATGGGCACATACTAATTACTGATTAGAGTTCTTTAATATGCGACATATATATATGCTTGAGGCTAGGATATGTTTGGTGATGATTCTTCAGTATCCGTGTAGATATGCATGTATCTATGTTGGTGTACAGACATCAATCATGAACAAATGGTCGCTGATTAATTTGTGCAGGAATCAGAATGTTTTCTCTGAATCTGTCGGCTGCAAGGACAAGCAATATATGTTGTGCAGGAGCTATCTTGATTACTTTGTATATTTAGAGACCATCTTTAGCATGATTTAGTCAACCATCACATATTCATATACACTGAACTCTACACCGACCGTTTCTTTTTGGGTATTGACTTCTTGAATGGACGGATTACTTGACCTTTGAACGTAGGACAAAAGGTATTATACTTAAGTCCTCACTAAACATCCTAAAAATAGTCTTAATTAACCAATATACTATGGGTGTGATCAATCATGATTGATTCATCTTTGTTCTAAAGGCAAATGCTTTATATTTTAATGTACGAGCCTAATCAACATAACTCAATTAGCAACATTCTTTTATGTATAGATATATTAGTTATAAGCAGAAACTTTCTATGGATCAGTAACCTTATACTCCCTCTGTTCCAATAAATAAGGCTTATATATTTTTAGAAAAGTCAAGGTAAGTAAACTTTGACCACATTTATAGAAAAAACTATTAACAACTATAATATTATATGGATATCATGTGAAAATATATTTCACGATTTATCTTAGGGTGGTTATTTTGTATTGTACATGTTCATAATTTATTCAAAAAACTTGATCAAACTTAACATAGTTTGACTTTTTAAAAATAATATAGGCCTTATTCATCGGAATGGAGGTAGTACAGTATTGAGACCAACAACCTCATGGCAGTAGGTGTGTTGGAGGGCTCATCACTATACCTGGCCATGGGCAGCCCGGCCCGGAAATCTCGGGCCAGGCTTGGGCCTGAATATCGGGCCTGACAATCAGGTCGGGCCGTGCTCGGGCATAGCGAAAACGTAAAATTAACAAGGATCGGGCCGGGCCTAGCCGGGCTTTGACGGGCTCGGGCCCGATTTCTGCACCCGACGATCGGGCTCAGGCTGGGGCCTGGATTTTTCTACATCGGGCTTTTTTTAGGCCCGGCCCGAGAAATGCCCAGGTATACTCATGACCCAGGCAACTCCACTGTGAACATTAGAAAAGATAGTTAGGTCCAGACTCAATTCTGTAATTCCACAACTAGCTAGTAGCTCGCTAAGTCTACGATCAAGTCTATCCTTTTCGTGTGTCCACCCACCACCTCCTCGTAGAGGCACTAGTCATTCTCCAAAGCACCACATGACACTAAACAACAATTGTACAAGCCACAAGTGTCCATAGTAGTCCTGTCACGTTGTAAAAATTAAAATGATATCGATCGAGAATGCCGAGAACCGCAGAGCTCTAAAAAAGAGTCCAAATGTCCGCTTAATGGAAAAGAAGAGTTGGGCATCCTTGATTCGTGGGATTCCAAAAACCTATTAATAGGAAAGAAAATAGACGGTTCTAAAAAAGAGTAGGATTCCAATGTCATGTCCACTTGACACCTTACATGATTGAATGTGCACCAAAGATTGTTCGATCGCGTCATAGAAAGAACAACATGAAATTTTAAGACCAATAGAAATTATCTAAGAAATACAACGCAAATGCAAATAGTTGTTAGGAAAAGATCATATAGGATTCAAACCCGCAAATCAAACAACCCACACAAGAAAAACAATCTAAGGATTCCCGGTTCCAATCTTGATTTTTTTTTTCTTCTGTAGTGGACTCAAAAGGCGGTGTGTTGGGGGCAGTTCGTCTTCGCGAGTGAACCATTTGTCTCTTGTGCAATTTGTATGATTCAAGATTTTCAGCTGTTTGGCATATCTGTAGGCTCTGATCGGTATGTCGTTCTATTGTGGTTTGCAATGGTCCCATCTCCCATGCATGTCTTCTTGGCATTTTCCTTTGGGAGGATTCCCCTTTCCAGCTGTGGCACATAAACATGAGTCTGTGATAAAGCTATAAGAACACGACCCCAGACCGCTGAGTTTGACGGGCCGACGCCCCCACAAGTACATATTGGGAGAGCATAAACCTCTCTTTTTAGATTTTGACCTGGAAGAATTGTATTCCACTAAACGGCGTATGTGTGGCCAAATCATCCGCCGCTTATCGGATCTGGAGCCCTGAAACTACATGACCACGTGGGTTTCAAGGCACACATGATAAATTCATGTACAGGCACAGGCCACACTAGCACGCATTTTTGTTCCAAAGATGCCAAACTGTTGTAGACCTTCCCCAGAAATTCGCTTTGGAGCTCGGGCTCATATGCTCCCGTTATTTTCGACAAAATTTAGCAAATTGAAAACTCATCAAAAAATTCCGAAAAAAATCATGCATGTACCTGACCATGTTGCGCACCACCATGATTTTTTTCGCGCCGAAATGACATCGTATGCGCCCTGTACAAAAATGACAAATTTCGTGTCAGATTTGAGATTCAAAATTTGAATTTTCTGACACGAAATTTGTCATTTTTGTACAGGGCGCGTACGATGTCATTTCGGCGCGAAAAAAATCATGGTGGTGCGCAACATGGTCAGGTACATGCATGATTTTTTTCGGAATTTTTTGATGAGTTTTCAATTTGCTAAATTTTGTCGAAAATAACGGGAGCATATGAGCCCGGGAGCCAAAACGCTGCTCTCACCTTCCCAGCCATATACACATACGCTGCCTAACATTGACGTATCTTGACAAAGACAGTGAAGTAAGCCGCATCATTCTCACCAACCATACAGTTTGTGGTGTCTCAGACATACAAAATAAAAATATGGTGAGCAAATAGTTAAGCGAAACTTCGTACTGGCAAGCTTGGGAGTGCGACGAACCTTGCATAGCATCAGCATGGATAGCATGTCATGCTTTCACTGTCACCAGATGACTGGGATCATCAGAAGGACGAAAGGGACGGCCATAGTAGACATTAATTATGACGCAATAATATTATAGAATCTGTACAGCAACCCCAGCTGACTAAATGGGGGTGGAAACCAGAGGTAGATTGGCAAAACTTGGTACACACAACAGGCGGTGCGACAACTTCTGTCAGGAAAAACACAGCCTAACCCTTTTATCCCGACAGTTAGCTCACTGCGATTGCCTTGCAAAATATGAGGCCCAGGTAGCAGGACAACTAATCACTTTGGGGGAGAAATCTCGAAACGAATAAATGGAACCCTGAATTTTCTCTCATCGGAACTCTTGGGTCATATTTTCCCTGAATCTCACTGACATGCGGTGAACAGTGAACTTCGCCACAGCAGCCATATTCTGCAAAAAGTGCTCCCGCAGTATACATCTGCAAGCATACAAGAGAAAATTCAAATTAGATGCAGCCAACACAAACTGAAATGTGGATTGATGGGAGAAAATACGTGCAAATAATTATTTTGTTGAAGATGCAAAAAGGAGATAATGCAATTGCAATTCACCTAGTTGGAAACTTGAAACAGACAATGCGACCAATAACTTAATAGGATGCATCACACTTCTATGGAGTATACTTTTATGGAGTTCAAGATAAATGTTTTTTTAACAGGAGTTCAAGATAAATGCATTTGGGATTTTTGCTCTTAGAAACCTCTATATGTTAGGTCTATATCATATACTCCCTCCCTTCCATATTATAAGATATTCTAGATATTTCAATATGGATTACATACGGATAGAAATTGGTGAATCGACACACTAAAGCGAGTCTAGATACATGCAACTCGGAAAAAAGCTAAAACACCTTATAACTCGGAACAGAGGGAATATAAGATTAGTGGAATGGAAACATTGAGCAAATAGATATAGCTCTAAGAATAGAAAAGATAGAAGGTACATATACTGAACCATGTGAAAGGCAAGACAATACCTTCCAATCTCAGAAATGGTAGAGCCTTATATACATTGCTGATACAACTACCCTGCAAATTTTAATGAATTAAACCAAGAATAAGAATGGAAGAACAATGACAAAATATATATATGAAAAAATGACGTAGGGTAGTCAGAAATAAGTACCTATACTCAAATCATACAGCTGAGCAGTCTTCTACTGGCAAACAGATTGAAAATGAATCGGATGATGCTATCTGAATACAAGACTCCCATTCTGCTGTTGTCTTATTTTCTCAATAAGAGATTGATAAAATGACCTGAGTGCTTTTGTATCATTTCCCTGTTGAAGAAGAGAATCACTTTTATTACAGCAAGGAATAGTCTTTTACAAAGTGAAAATCTCGATTTGCTACAGAATACAGATAAGATCAGTAGTTCCTGAACCATGACAGCATCTACTACTATTCCACCTAACAACGAAACACCCCTCCCAGAGTAATAGGACAAACAAAAGATGACATCATTGACCTATCAAGGTTATTATGAAGTCTCAGGTAAGACCCTTCCCAAAGCAACAGGACAGACAAAAGATGACTAGAACTTCCCATACAGGTTAGCTCAACTAGAGCTACACGGAACCAACACATCAGGGAACCAAGTCCTAACTTGATACACACTAGAACTTGGCCCACCAGCCCTAGGGATTCAAGCAAACAATCAATAAACTCTAGTTACCCTAATAAACAATACCCTAGACAGGCTGGCAAGCATCCCCAGGCCACGGAATAGCCCTGAGATGAGTAGACGACCATTACTATCAAGTCACAAGTTAAGAGCTAAATACACCGTGTCAATACAACTCACAATTGGTTTACTACGGAATTGCTATGATACTGATAAGAGTTTCCTAACTTAAATTTCATTCTGATAGCACATCCACTAAGTCGATAATAGTCAAGTTATCAACAGTCAACAGTAAACAAAATAGTTCACAGACATATAGATTCAGTTTTTAAAAGTGATTCAGCTTCTTGAATTTGCATAGATGTAACTTGTAAGTCTATTCTAGTATTTTATAGCAACTAGCAAAATTGCCCGCTCAACTTTGACGCTATCAGGGTATGTACTACAACTCATATGTTTACAACTGAAAATATAGTCGTATTTTGCTACCACTCTGAAGCCGACTGAAGCATAAGTTGTATTTGTTGCACTGATGCAATATGTGCAATGTTGATATATATCTGATTAATCTGCAGAGTTACAGACTGGCTCCAACAGAATAGGTTGTGTGGAGCTGTACATTCTTCTCTTTTTATCTAAATCAACAAGAGAAATTCCTAGGAACCTTTTACAGATCACTGTAGAAATTTCTAGTCGAGACCAGAGATGTTCCCCAGAGGCCGGATCCACCATATGTTTACAGATATAAATATAGATTAGGAACCAGAAACGAAACAAGGTCAAGAGAATGAGCATACCTGTAACTTTTGGTAGTACTGTTCAGCTAGGTCTGGTGGGCAGTGAGCTTCTGGAAGACCTTTTGCTACAAAATTCACAACGAAGTCCTCTCCAAACCTTTCATACATAATCTTTTGAGCCATCACAATTTCACCAAAGAGAACAAGCTACAGGAAATAAACCGATTAGATGAAGCTTTTGAACATAAAGAATCGTTCGGTATTTCAGCAGTCAGCAGCATGTAGAATTTAACTAGAGTAATGATGTTGAATGAATACGGAGTTCTGAAACAAGCAAACATACATACTGGTGATCTATGGAGCCCATGTTGCAGTTGATTCTAGATCAACCGGTATAACTGTTTGAACTGCATTATTACATGCATAGTTTGGATACCAAGCGCTCTAATTATCAATTCCATCGTCATGAAGCAATACTAGCACTGGTCAAGATGGTTAGCTCAACTCCGCCTATGTCTTCTAGGCATAGCCGGTCCCAAGCCCGGATAAAGGAGGAGGGTTGTGATAGGCTTGGCGAGCCAACGTAAAAACTAGCCAGTCCCATGGATATGAAACCCATGATAGTAGTACTAGGGTGGGTGACCTCCTGGAAAGTCCTCATGAAAGGTTTCATATCTAAGGGTTGTGATAGGCTTGGCGAGCCAACGTAAAAACTAGCCAGTCTCATGGATATGAAACCCATTTGGGCGAGAGTAGTACCAGGATGGGTGACCTCCTGAGAAGTCCTCGTCACAGGGTTACATATCTAGCCTACCCCAACTTGTTTGGGACAAAAGGCTTTGTTAAGGTTAAGGTTAAGGTAAGGTCAAGATGGTTAGCTCATCATTTCGTTTTGGCACAATTCTAGCAGTTAAAGGAAACTGAATAGCTAAGAGTTTTACAGTCTCTTGCATAGTAGCAAAGCTAACAGATTAGCTTCTGCAGAGAAGTGAGTAGTTCCTTTTCTGACAAAGCCCAATTTGATATACTGTGCAGCTGACCACTGAATTAACATAAATTTAGCCTATAAGGGTATATCCCGCCTTAAGCTTTTCTGGGACCTATAACTGCTGATAATTTTTACACATCCCCTCTACATCCGTCCCCACAAGGACCCAAGCTGGTGATGTAATCTCTAAGACTCGAAGGATGCCCCAGTTAGAAAATTGGATATACATTAAAAAGGCATGTGGCTAACAATATTTAATGTAACTCACTGCACTTCAGAATGTCATGAAATAAAGTTTTATTAATCAAAGAGAATTACATCATCCACAAGCTGGTAAATTAAGAACTCAGGGGGTCATCCCTCCAAACTCCACTAATACCCTGAGAAATTACTACTTTAGCTAAACACGGGCAGCTTGATTTGTTTTAGTGTACTTTAAGAATTTTAATTACAATGGCAGAACCAAATCTTTATTTTCTTGAATTAAAAAACTCAACATATTTAAGAAAACTGATATTGTCCTAAATGACTAGACTCAATACGATGGAAACGTACGGTCATCTAAATCTATACTGCCATTATCTCTTGTAAACCTGAAGTTAGGCAGGTCAGATATCTAACTTCACTAGTAATGCATACAATACTAAGAAACTGTCGTCCCAGAAGGTCGCAGTGTTACACAGGTTGCCTATAACTCCAACAAACATGGGCATTACTAAGGTTGCTGAGGTTCAGATAGAGCCGGAGATAAACAGAAAAAATAAAGATGTAAAGGTTTAGTTTCAACACAGTGAATACAAGGATTGCAAGATTATTACCGTATTTGCATCACGTAAATTAAATGATTTGTCAAGGACACTGTGTAAACAGCAACCAGTAGCAAACTTCTCAATCATGAACACTCGGAAGCCAGGAAGCTGATGAAACAAGATAGCAACATAACAAGAACATATGAGATTTATGAGTAATACAACTGTCCAGGTACTAGATAGACACTAAACAGTGAACAGCGTAAGATCTAAAGAAATGGACACAGAAATACCTTATCGTCAGCTTTTGACGTAGTGCACCAGTCTTTTATGAGCCTGATGAAAATCTGCACACATGCCTAACAAAACCATAATCAAGGTATAAGTGAAACAGTGGAAGTTGAGAGCATAGCCATACTTCCTTGCAAGAAGGAAAAAAGGAGAGCATAGCAATAAAAATATAGTAAAGATAACTGGGATCCTAACCTTCCGAAGTAGTATATCTTTATGACTGCATGACGTAAACAAAAGCAACTGCATTATAGTCTCCAGATACTGCCTACAGGTAGGAGCAAGAAGAACTGTAGACAAATCATGTGTAGTCATCGCATGCAAGAATGTATATAATGTCCTCTGCAGCTCTTGCAGTTCACGCATTTCCTGCAACGGTAAGAAATGATACAGCATAAGGAACCATGCAATATTCAACACCCAATAAGTCTTCCCATTACTAAAAAAGACACCTACTAGAATAAGCAAACTAGGTAATAGAATTGATAGGGGCAACAAACTAGCCATTGACAAAAGCTAGCTACACAAGGTGAGGTGACGAATAATGACGTCCAGCGTCAGTAGTTGTCCGCCCATCCACTTGCGTGGCAAGGCAGAGGCAACAGCCGTGCCGGTTATCACAATTGAGCGGGCTAAGCTCGTCCTATTTGTTTGAGGGTCGTCGCAAGATGTTGCTTATCCTACCACAAACTGTGGAGAGGTAGAGGCAACACCTGTTCCGGTTGTTCTCGATTCGGAGAGCTTCTTAGGGTCGGGTCGAGGCAACTGAAAGGGCCATGAGACTATGGTGAGCAACATCGGAGACTACAACATTATTACTACTATATTCACATCGTATGCTCATATTCAGAGAGTAACGACAAATCGAACACAGCAAGCTCAAATGCAGTTTCAGGTGCTGGATTAATATTGAGTGAAGTGTTACGTCGGATTGTCGGTGCGTGGAGTAGAAATGCAGTACAACGCCACGGGTAACAAAGAGGTTCATGCGGCACATCCCTATATCTAATACTTTAGCAGGCACTGGTACTTGCATTCTAGGATCAGAGAGACGAATACAAGAACAAGTTACAAATAGTGAAAATAAATAAGGGCATTTTTTCATATACTAAGTTTGCCAACATTTGCCACACTTTTTTGCAACACATGCCTAAGGTTAGGCGATCAAAATGGGCAGCACACTTTTCTGAGTCAATGACATGCGGGGTCTAGTTTGCATGAAAGGAATCTTGCCACAACTGTGGCTGTAAACCAAACAGGGGGCTGACTCCGTCAAACTTACCTGACTTGTGGCGTGGCAAAGTATGGCAAGCTTAGTATTCCAACCAAACACACCCTAAAACTATCTATAGATGTGCTTAACTTTACCTCAGTATTTCCCTCAGGACCAGTTGAAAAGGCATCTTGTGACAGTATCATAGACAAACGACTTGCAATAGTGGGAAAGACATCCTCCAGTATGCCACTTGCTGAAGAATTAAACTTGCATATTACTTGGTTTACCAATACAAGAAATTCCACCATATCTTTTGCCTGTACGAAAACGAAAGTGATGTGAGCAGACCAAATGGCGAAATAAATTTAGCAGTGGAAAGCTTTTTTTAATAATAATAACAGAATATTTCTTGAAATAATAATATGAAGTTCAACAGGTACCAGAAGGAAATTCATGCTAAGTATACCCAAGAGATGAGAGTAACTGAGAAGAGAACTGCTTAATGTCTTCATCCTAATCATGTTTAAAGTTCTATGTTGCTATTTGGCACAATTTCCCTTTGGAACATCAGTAAACAACTTAATGCTTTTCCATTAAGTTTTACATATCAGCAGGATATTTCCTCTATGTCTTTCCCTCAAAGAAGTACTGCTCAAGGGTGAACTGTTACTGAGAAAAGTAATCTAAGTGCTTAAGGTACTAGACATCAGAAAGAAAGAAAGCAAAAACCAAGAAGAGTTCCTTTAATTTCATATAATTAAAAATGGAATACCTCGTTATCAACCAGCAATTGTCTTAGTGCAATCGGAATACATGGAAGTACCGAGATTCCTAATATTTCAATCATGCGATGCAGAAAGGATATGACCTGCATTTGCATAAGTTCGAAGTGGTTAATCATCCAAACAGTACTATGGAAGATCTTAAACAAAAAGGTTCAGATTTACCTTAGATCGCAGGGGTCTCACATTAGGAAATGAAACAAGGATTTGCAAAACAACATCAAGGGTCTGACAACAAAATGATAAGAAAATATCGCATCAGAAGAATAGTAAAACAAAGACCGTGGATGTGTCTATTATTGATGTGGACTAATCAAGGATTTAGCAAATGTTCTCTCCATTAGCCACTTGCATATGCTACTTAACGACAGGCAAACATCATCAAACAAAAGATTAAGTGAATATATGGAAGTATAGAATGACAGAATTACCTTTTTGAACATGACCCCGATTGTTGGCCTACTTACCATCACGAGCGTTCATTAAAGCCCTAGAACAGACAACAACAGAAACCAGTAAGGATGTGGTACAAATGACTTGTCATGTACTGAACTAAGAATTTACATGCTGAGCAAATCAGTAGATTAGAAAATGAAACACGAAAAAAAATACCAGACATGGCCCAACAAATATCCCCCATAATACATAATGTGCTATTGCTCATTACTTATCAGGTGTACAAAGCATACCTTGGTGAGCATATTCAATGCAACAACAATCTGTTGAAGACTAGCCGCTCTTGGAGATGATTCTTCGAGTCCTTGTGCATTGGCACCCACTACAAGCGACTCAATCTGGAATTGATTTTCACTTACGACAGTGAGTTTTTTCTTTCCTAGAGAACTAAAGCTGTCATATTAGGCAAAAGGGGGAACAGTCACCTGATGGCATAGAGGATTCAGCAAAGCTGTCAAGCACTGAACCTGCTTCTCTGGTGATACCTCTTCAATACCAATCAACAACCCAACAGCCTGAAATAGGAAAACCTCCAAGTTCAGTAATCCCAACTATAGAATGTGAACAGTGGGTGCAAACTAAGTTGGGTTATAGAGATAAATGGACATTGCACCTCAAAAATTTGGCTGCCATCTTCTGAGCTGGAGAACTTTGCCTCTTTATTTGCCCAGTCCATAGCAGTGAATTGTCCTAGGACATCTTCCAAGCTCTATTAACTCACAAACATAAACAGCCTCAGTTCTAGAATAAAAAGTTAGATGATGTGTGGATCTACAAAAACGGACAAGGAAAAACCTGCAAAATGGTATCCAAGTAAGGCACTAGCTTTGCCTTCAACAACTTGACAGCTTTCATAAACAAGTATCCCGCACGGCGGCTCACATTGGAATTCTGATGGTGTACGCCACGCTCATCCAAGAAAGCGGCAAGAAGGTGTGGCACGTACTGTACATTCTCTTGCATGAACTTGATGTAGCGGGTAACTGTCTCAAGATACACCGATGCAACTAAACGGTGCGTGTGGCACGAGAATCTCGCAGAAAGGAGCATGGGCACAAGCTCCCCGAGCAGCCCAGTCCCAGTGCGGATCTCTTCCTCACCCACTATTTCCCCAAGCCGGTAGAACAGGGTAAGAGTGACCTCAACATCCTCGACGGTAGCTTCTGCAGATGAGAGCGCTGTCACAAGCAACCCCTTTATGAACTGCTGTGTGGCAGCTGGCGCCACCCGACAAATGTTCCTAAACAATGCCACTAAATCCTTCCGTTGCTCCGCCATCAGGTCCTCCTCCTCCTTTCCGATCTTGTCAAGCACATCAAGATGCCCCCTATAGACTGGATCATATGTCATTTGCTGCCGCACCACCTCTAAGATCCGTCCCAAGTGCCCCAGCTGCTTCTCTGACGGAGCCTTCATCGTGCTCACGTACCCAGCTAAGAAATCGAGCACGGAACAAGAATCAACATCCTCTTCATAGCAGCTGTCTGCGGCCGAAAATACAGCCGGTAGCACCTGTTCGAGCATTTCCAATGCCGCGGCTCCATCGGCATCACCAGGGCCAAGCTTGCGATAACACTCAAGAGCCTCGGCAGCATAAGTCGTCACCAAAGTGGCCATCTTTAACCCACTGTCTGGGCTACCAAGCCCCTGCTGTGCAGACAGGAGTGACCTCAACAACGCCACCTTTGCCCTTGCATCCATCCTCTTAGCAGCAACGCAGAAAGACACCCCACCGCTGCCGCAGCAAGTGGAGCAACGCTCCGGGGGAGAGGGCAATGTCAAACAGAAGAGGAACGAACACATCGTTCGCGACCAGCGCAACATCGATCCAGGATATGCACCTGCGCGCCGCATCTAGGGCTACTGCGGCAGTGGGAGGGTCCGCAGCACCGAGAGACGCAGCAGCGTCGTGCCAGTGGCGGGCGATCTGGGGCACGCACTGTGCCCGCATGGCGTCCTTGACTCTGCCGGCGTCGGCGGTCTCATCGGCGTTGCGGGGGTAGTCCTGGGAGAGCAGGTCGTCGTCGAGGGAGATGAGGACGCGGGCGAACATGTCCGTAGGGCCCGACTGCGGCGGGGACGGCGGAAGGAGGTCGAGGAAGTAGGAGGGGTACACATGGGGGTAATCTAGGCGGATGAGGAGGGAGATGAGCTGGGCGAGCTTGTTGCGGAGGAAGGGCGGGGAGGCGGCGTTGGAGGAGGAGGCGAGGGAGAGGAGGGAGAGCGGAGCAGGGCGAGGTCGTCGGGGAGGGCGATGCGGCGGCGCAGGAGCGCATCGTGGAGGGACTGGAGGCACCAGAAGTGCACGTGCGCGTGCGGGGAGGAGCCGAGGCCGGAGAGGCAGAGGCGGAGGAGCGAGGACGGCGGGGACTCGTCGCGGGCGCGGGCGCAGAAGGCGAGCGCCTCCTCGCGGACGGCCGGGGAGGCGGAGGCCGCGGCGGGGGAGTCGGAGGCGAGCAGGATGGCCTTCTCGAGGTCGTCCATGGAAGCGCGGAGGAATCTGAGTGGAGGGGGCGGAGACGGGGAAAGAGAGGGGCGGAGGCGGAGGTGGGGTTAATATACCGGGGGGGCAGGAGGAAGAGGAGAGGGTTTGCTCTGCGCTGCTCGCTCCTTTCCTTGCTTGCTCGAGTCGAGTCGTGGGTGGTTTTTTCTCCTTGTTTTGGGTTTATGGGCTGATGATTTTTGGGTTTAGAGGGGTTTTGTTTCCAAAACACATGCTGCAATAATGCCATACAAGACATTTTTTGTTTTTCAAGTTTATACTTTGTTGATATGCATCCACGTGCATATGATTATTATTTGTCCGGCGTTGATTTTGGATTCTATACATAATTTTCTTAAATTACTGCATACGAAGAAACGTCGAAGGATATACATGGTGTTACTAACTCTTCGGCGGCAAAAATGAGGTTTCGATGATGCCTCCATTGTATCAATTTTCCACCATTTTTTGAAGGATTTGTCTTTTTGGTACAACCACATGACTAGGATGATTATTTGGCCGACGCATTTTTTTGGTTTTTTCTTGAATTAGTGTGTCACAATATACCAATGGTATTTGGTGGCATAAGAAATTTTCGATAAAGCCTACGACATGCCTATTTTTATACGACAATTTGAAAGTTACCTCCATCATGGTTTAACATCGCGATACATGTGTTAATGATTTAAATCATAAAACATTGGTATATATCTTTGCCCTCCTCGACACTTAAGTCACCAAGAGCTCTAAAAATGCACATATATGCCTTCAAGCCTTTCAAGGTGGGTCATTTGAGGTCCAAAAAACTAACTTGTTGGGCTAACTAGTGTTTGCACATGTATAACATGATGCCACAATAAAGTACATTACATGGTCACATTCAGATGTCTCAGTTTCCTTTTTATTTAGAAATTTAGTCGGGGCACTTAGGCGTGCACAATGCCAACATGGCCGAGCAACAACGACATGTTACGAAAATATGAGAGGAGAATGGGAGTGATAGAAAGGGTATGTGTTGTGTGGTGAGAGAGGGAAATGGCGGAGAGATTAGAGTGGAGCTCGGAATATGAAAGTGAGTGTGTGTTTTGTTATGGGGAAAAAAAATGTGCACCGGTAACATTGTCATGATCTCCTTGTTCTTTCTTGCAACATTTCTAGTGTAATTACCTGCTCATCTATCGGTTTCAAAAAGAAAGACATCCACTATAGAAAACCACAAAAAAAAATAGATGAAGTCAAATCTCAAAGAGCTTCCCTGTGATGAGGGTCTGCCAGCCATATTCAGGATTCCTCCTCCAAATTCAAACACAATCAACACGGGCAGAAATAGTCAGATACAAGAAAACTATGTGGAAGACCATCAATCGAGAATGGGACAGAAGATTCCTGATGATAATGAAGGTCCTAGAGGAAAAAAGAAAATGGTTTATAAAAAGAGGGCTGGCACCTCATTCTCCCAAGACATCTAAAGAAAGTACAAAGTCTGGTTGAGAGTTGAAGAGGAGAAGGAGGGACTAGCAGCCTCAGGGTTACCCTGGAAGAAAAAGGAAGCTATACCAAGAAAGGACAACCTCAACCTCAAATGAGACGAAGAGAAAGGCAAAGGTTATCAAATCCATAAGGAAGTTCACCATGTCAGGGTCCATCAAGCATTGTGTCATCAGATACACTTCACACGTCTCTCCAATCCTCAACAATTCAACTGAGTTGAGCCTCATCGAGACTCCATCATAATCGGAACCCATCAAGGAACAACGTGAATAACCTTATAACAACAATGGAGAAGATCTCAATTTGTCTAAATAGGAATTAATCTTAATTCTTGAAGATTTGGTGAAGAAGGATCCCTCCATCAAAACTAAAGAAGACCTCTCTGATTATGAGTATGTCGTTGAAATGTATCTGTAAAGACTGAGAAACTATGTTGTAGAACTAGGATCAAGTGATCGACCAATGAAGTTTCCACTCTCTCAAAATTATGCTCCAGCCTTCCTGTTCAACTCAAGTATGTCCTGGTGAAAGGATCGTATGACACCTAGAGGGGGGTGAATAGGTGCTACTCCAATTTTAGTTCTTTTTCAATTTAGGCTTGACATGAAAGGTAAATTCTCTAGATATGCAACTACGGTGAATTTACCTATATGACAAGCTAGCAACTAAACAAGATACACAAGGTAAAGACGGTAAACAAGGATAGAGGTAACCGAAGTGAAAGCACGCGGAGACACGGATGTATTCCCGAGTTCCTCCCTTTTAGGGGAGTACGTCTCGTTGGAGAGGTGTGAGCCAACACAATGGCTCAACAGCCACAAAGGCTTCACCTTGTTCTCCGATGAACCGCACCACAAAGGTTTGGTTCACCTTCAACTATCGGAAACCTTCAAGGCGGAGTCCAGAGCCTTTACAACAACAATCCGGGGCACAACCCACAACTGGATTGGGGGCTCCCGAACGGCTCTAATCTGTCACAAAGACAACAAGTGAGTACAACAAGAAGCTAGGTTTTCCCAATGGAAACCCTAGCAAAGGGACCCTCAAGTGAATGAGGGGAAATGTAAAACGGCTTGGTGAAGATGTAGATCCGGTCCTTCTCCTTCAATCCTCCAAAGATCAACGAGTTTGTGTGGAGGGATTGGGAGATCTAGTGAAACTTGAGCTTGCAATAATGGTGGTCTTCAATGTTGGGCGAGCTAGCTGGCTGGCTCCACAAAATGTAGCTGTTGCAGTCCACTTTGACTGGAGACTCCGGACCAGGAGGGCCGGAGACTCCGGCCTGGGACGGAGACTCCGGGGTTACTCCGGACCAACTCCGGACCCCTATACCGCAAGCGCCGTCCTATGGAGCTCTTTGCTCCAAAACTCGACTGGCCGGAGACTCCGGACCAGGAGGGGCGGAGACTCCGGGGTTACTCCGGACCAACTCCGGACCCCTGTATCGCAAGCGCCGTCCTGTGGAGCTCTTTGCTCCAAAACTCGGCTGGCCGGAGACTCCGGCCCCTGAGCCCCCTGAGGCCGGAGACTCCGGACTGGAAGGCTTGTTGCAGACTCCTTTTTCTTGTCAAGTGTTTCGATGCAAAGTGCAACTATTTCTTTTGATTCCTGCACCACTTAACATCATATTAGATATATCCTAGTGTTGTTGCCTAACACACAAAACACCAAGGAGATATAAAATATGCTCTTTCACCTGGCCAACAACATCTCTCTCAACCTTTGGTGCACATGCTCTTGAACATGAACAACATCAACAAAATGTTATGCTTAAGAGGGTGAAACTTTTGTTGAGTATATAAGCAATTGTTCAATTAAATTAATCCAAGTATAAATCATGAGCATGACGTAAACAGTGCTAATGGCATACTGAAACTCTATGATATAACCATGTACTAGAGAAATAGTAGACACATCTACAGAAAACGCTAGTACAACAGACATGCAAGTAATCAGGAGAGGGATAAACGTGTACCCTCCAATAGACCAGTTGGCCGTAGCAGCAGCGGCGGCAGCAGCAGCGGTACCGGTCTCCTCGGCAACCTTGTCGGTGTCGGTGCTCATGTTGATGACGAAGGTGACGCGGACGTGGTTGATGCAGATGTAGTTGAAGCAGATGAACGGAAGCGAGCTGTCGCGTAAGAGACGCTCCCCAAAAACCTAATCGCCCCTCTCCAGTACAGGATGTGGGGAGGCGGGGTTTCGGAGGCCTGCACTCCCGTCGGCCGTGTACGCGGTGGACGGGATGGGATCACCGTAGGCAGCAACAGCGAGAGGAACGACTATGGTGGCGCGTGGAGAAGATGTGATCTGTTGTGTCTTCTGGAGAGGAGCGACCTCTCTCATATAGATACACAGGTAGGCGAGAGGACAAACAGAAACGCACACAATTAAGAGAGATTAAGGGACTGGAAACGGACGTACTTAAGAGCACTTAAGACGAAACGTTTCAGCACACATTCATTCTCCATTAACGTCATTAAGACAAAATGTTTCAGTTGTCGTTCATACTTTTCCTGCGTGACAAAAAGATAACATCGGCTCGGCGAGATTCCCGCAACCCGCGACGCGCGCGCGTCGTGACGAGGCGTAGGCGGGCGTCAGAGGAGGAGGAGGAGCGCGCATGTGGAGCGCCTCCCTTCTCTTCACAACCAACACTTCATACCTGTGGAGAAGAGCTCACCTTATAAGTTGGTGTACATCTCTCCCAACTAGTCATGTGGGACTAAACTCCCACCACTTGCCATGACAACATGGGTCTTTAGAGATTTTTCTGGAATTGTTAGATGGGCCTAAAGTCCACCCCAATATTTCAACAATCCCCCACCAGATCCCAAAGACCCATGATATTGTCCTCTGTTCCAAACACTGTTTTGATATACCAGTATTTTCAGTGGAGACCCGTTAAGGTTGAACATCCACCTGGAGCAAATAGCTACACTACTTCACAACTGACAATGGACTATGCCTTGAATTGTCAGTTTGGCGTAAAGTAGTTTCACCACAAGTCTTACCAGTACTAGGCTGCCGAAGGCTGACCCTTGGGTGGATCATATTAGTCACACTCCTGACCTATTCATGAATTTACTAGAGATTAACCCAATCTCATAGATTGTGACTAGCAGTCAGGCGCATATAGGTGTGTTCCTCCAAAGATCGCTCTGTAGGATAGCATCTTGCTTATACAAAACCTTGGAACACATTAAGACAAATGTCAACCTGTCATACAGTTACCGAAAGTAGTGCATCTCCAACGGAGTGGGTTAGTAAAAGTACTCTCTCAGTTAACCACTAGCTTGTTTTCCCAGGTCCTACTTCACGGGATCTCCGATCACATAGGTTGGGTTACTAACATGGCAACTCATGTGGGTTTCATACCCATCTCCCACGATGCATTTTCTATCACAACACATGATAGCCCATTTGTGAAGGGATCTGCCAGATTCTTAGCCGACTGGATATAATCCAACGCTATTACTCCGGAGTTTCTCAAATGTCTGACAGCTTTTAATCTCATACTTATATGTTTGTTAGACTGCATGTTGTCCTTTGAACTCTTGACCTTGGTAATCACTGTCTGATTGTCACAGTTCATAAGGATAGCCGGTACTTGCTTTTCAACCACTGGCAAGTCCATCCAAAGATCTCGAAGCCATCCTGCTTCGACACCAGATGTGTCCAATGCTGTTAATTCTGCTTCCATTGTCGATCTCGTCAGGATCGTTTGCTTGCAAGATGATACGTCTCAAACGTATCTAAATTTTTGATGTTCAGTGCTTGTTTTATACATATTGCTACATGTTTTATATACACTTCATAGCATTTTTATGCATTTTCTGGGACTAACCTATTAACAAGATGTCATAGTGCCAGTTCATGTTTTCTATTATTTTTCCGTTTCAGAAAAGCTAGTCAGGAAATATTCTCGGAATTGGACAAAAATCAACGGAGCCCAGTTTTTCACCAACACGAAGACGAAGTCCGAAGGGCGCACGAAGAGGCGACCTAGGGTGGCCAAACATCACTAGGGCATGGCCCCCTTGGCCGGCGCCCCGAGGTGGTGTGTGGGGCCCTCGGCTGGCCCCAAGCGCTGCCCTTTCGCCTATATATTGCCTCCATCCCGAAAACCCTAAATACCCGAGCATTATTCCACGAAAAGTTCCGTCGCCGCCACCGTTGTCAACCCTAGTTCGGGAGGGTTCTGAAGCTCTTCCCGGCACCCTGCCGGAGAGGGAGATCATCACCGGAGGGCTCTACATCACCATGCCCGCCTCCGGAGTGATGCGTGAGTAGTTCATCCTTGGACTACGGGTCCATAGCAGTAGCTAGATGGTTGTCTCTCCACTTTGTGCTATCATGTTTAGATCTTGTGAGATGCCTAACATGATCAAGATCATCTTATTGTAATGCTACATGTTGTGTTTGCTGGGATCTGATGAATAGTGATGTTATGATCAAGTTGTTTATCATTCTATCTACTGTTTTATTTATGTTCTTGCATGCTCTCTGTTGCTAGTAGATGCTTTAGCCAAGTAGATGCTTGTGACTCCAAGAGGGAGTATTTATGCTCGATAGTGGGTTCATGCGTCCAGTAATCTGGGTGAGTGACAATAACATCTAAGGTTGTGGATGTGTTGTTGCCACTAGGGATAAAATAACTAATGCTTAGCTTAAGGGTACTGCTGTTAAGTCTAATGCGTTTGTTTACATTACACACTTTGCTTAATGTAATAATCTCTTGTTCGCAACTTAATACTAACGGGAGACACATATGCTATCCCGGAAGTGGATTATTTAGGCATGGATGCAGCTGGTAAGCAGTCCATGCATTATGTTGTAATGCCCAATAAATACTACAATAAACTATCTTGTCATATATTGCATTGTCATGCGCTTGCCATTTGTCAATTGCACAGCTGTAATTTGTTTACCCAACATGCATGTTATTTTTTATGGAGAGACACCATTAGTGAACTGTGGACCCCGGTCCATTATTTTACACTGATAAAAACACAACTGCAATCATCTGTTCTCTGTTACTTCCTGCATTTATTATTATTCTCCACACCATACGTTTAATCCTTTGTATTCAGCAAGCCGGGGAGATTGACAACCTTCCTGTTTCGTTGGGGCAAAGTACTTTGACTGTGTTGTGTGCAGGTCCACGTCACTTATCGTAAACGGAGCCGCTGACAACCTTCTGAAGCACTTTTGACTCCTACTGGATCTGACAACCTTGGTAGATATCAAGGGAAAATTGCTGCTGCACTACATCATACCTTCCTCTTGGGGTCTCCCAACGAACGTGTGTTTTCACGTCATCACAAGACTTCCAGGAAACAGCACCACCTCCATGGGTAAACACATAACCCGTTGTGGCTTTCATCTCATCAGCATCAGAGATCCAATTCGCATCACAATACCCTTCAAGCACTGACGGGCTTCCGGTATAATGAAGTCCATAGTTCTCAGTACCTTTCAGATAGCGCATAATTCTTTCAACAACATGCCAATGCACATCACCCGGATTGGAAACAAACCGGCTTAGTTTGCACACAGCAAACATGATGTCAGCCCTTGTAGCGCTTGCTAGGTACATGAGTGAACAATATTCAAAATATCGGCCGATATGCCGATATATCGGCCGGTTTATCGGTTATCGGGATCAGACCGATAAGATAAGTGAATACCGCTGGCTTTTACTGGTGTGGCCGATATATCGCCGGTATTCGCCGATATTCACCGATATAGTACTGATATTCACTGGTAAATCTTTGGAACCAAGCCAATTTAGCTCCTATTCTTTATTTTGGTTGACTTTTTGGATTCTTGATGCCTTCTATTTGTGTAGATGGCTAATTTCGCTACATTTTAGGGTTTTTTATGAGGGATACAAATGATATGGCTTACGAGTTTGTCATATTGATTGATTTTATGATACGAAAACCTATTTTTTTAATTAAACTTTCCGATAAACGGTCAACCGATAAAATTGATAAATCAGCCGATAAGCCGATTTATCTCTTATCTTGGTGAAAGGATCGTATGTCCACCTAGAGGGGGGTGAATAGGTGTTACTCCAAATTTTAATTCTTTTTCGATTAAGGCTTGACACAAAGGTAAATTCTCTAGATATGCAACTACGGTGAATTTACCAATATGACAAGTTAAGCCTAAACAAGATAAGATACAAGTAGTAAATAACGAGTAAGGAGTAACCGATCGGGAAGCACGCGGAGACAAGGATGTATTCCCGAGTTTCTCCTTTTTAGGGGAGTACGTCTCGTTGGAAGGGTGTGAGTTTCAAACTCAAGCGCCACAAATGGCCTCACCCTATTCTCCGATGAACCTCGCCCAAAAGCTCCGTCCACCTTCCACTATCGGAATCCTTCAAGGCGGAATCCGGAGCCCTTACAACACACTTGAGGCACAACCCACAAAAGGATTGGGAGCTCCCAAGCACCACAAATCTGCTACACAAAAGTAGCAAGCAAATAAGTACAACAAGGTGCCTAGGTTTTCATAGTGGAAACCCTAGGCTCAAATCCCTCAAGTGAATGAGGGGAAATGAAGAACGCTTTGGTGAAGTTGTAGATCGGGGCCTTCTCCTTCAATCCTCCGAAGATCAACAAGTTTGGTTGGAGGGATTGGGAGATCTAGGTTGGTGAAGCTTTCAACAGTGGAGGAGAGAGAATCTGGAATGCTTGCTGCAGCTGGAGGAAGGTGGAGGGGTATTTATACCCCTCCCGAAATCTGTCCGTTGGCGTGTCTGTCCGCAGCGACTAACCCCAGAACTTCCGGTGCTTAGGGCCGGAACTTCCGGCCCACCGGAACTTCCGGTTGAAGTTCCGGCAGAAGTTCCGGCCAGTGTCCAGTGTGCAAAGCAGAAAAGGACTTAGCCGTTTTCGAGGGTCACGCGCCAGCACCGGAACTTCTGGAGGCGGAACTTCCGGCGAGCACTGGAACTTCCGGACCAACCACCGGAACTTCCGGCCTGGAGATTCTGAAAGTGTCTTCCTTCGATCTTTTTTCTTTTTCAAGTCTAGCAAAACTGATATGCATTTATAAGTAACATCTGCACCTGACAAGCACTTAACACACGTAAGAAACTACTTGTGTTGTCATAATCATCAAAACATGATTAAGAGCAAACATGCTCTTTCAATCTCCCCCTTTTTGGTGGATGATGACAACACAAATAGTTGGATTCACAAAATATAGACGGGCTCCCCCTAATCATGTGCATAACTTAGATGTTTGCATTTGAATACAATATGCACACGACTTAGGATCAACACTCCCCCTATATTTTGCAAGTCAAGCAAGTTCTCAAGGATATCATATAAGCATAACTTGCACAAATAAGTAAGACAAGGGAAATAGATGTTACAAAACATAGCCTTACACAAATAGGTTCCACACGTCTTACCACATGCATAGGATAGAAAGTTCAGATAAACCAAATCCAACAAGTACGATAAACGGAGCACAAAACACAACGAAAAACGAGAGAAAACAAGTTCTTGTGCTCCACCCATGCAAATCCCCGGAGACCTAGTAGACATACTTCTCCCCCTTTGGCATCAAGACACCAAAAAGAGGAAAAGATCGATGCTAACGTCCCTCACTCATCCGAGTCCGAACAAAGGTCATCATCATCCGGCACCACAATGTCCCAATCCACGGTCTTGTTGTTCCAATACTTGTACTCAATGTGTGGAGGCGGAGGAGGAGGAGTGTTGGGAACCTTCAAAGTTTGCATGATCTTGTATTGGTTGACAAGGCCCGTGTGCCTCTCCCTAGAGGCTTGGTAGTTCTCCCTGTGAATAGCAATGTCCACGCACATGACTTTGTTGAGAGCGCGCACAATCCATGAACATTGCTTTGGTACACCCGGCTTCTTCACTCTAGGGTCACGAGGTGCACGAGACCCACTAGCACCATCATCGGTTGTGGCATGAGGTTGATCCTTCTTGAGGTGAGCGTGCTTCTTGTTCATCTTGACATACTTGTGGGGCTCACAATGGAGAGCCACATCCACATCGAGCACATCATCATCATCAAAGGGAAACTTGTTCTTGATGAGCTTCATAATGTAGGGGGCATAAGGAGGCACCTTCTTCCCCATCACGACATCATATATCTCATTGAAGATGAAGTCCATCACATCAATTGGGTAGGTGCCTGGTTCGGGCTCATCTTGCATCAAAGTGTTGTGGGCAAAAGTCATTAAGTTGACAAGACCACCACGTATTTCATCATTGTTGCCCGCACTAGGAGCAATAGTGTGGCGAAACATGCGGAGCAATATGTCATAAATGGGAAGGAGCCCCTCTGTAGTACCAATAACTCCATCATCAGCATAAAGATCACTCATCTGATTCTTATCATAGGCAGCCCCTTGAATGTGCATGCGCTCACCATGGGCAACAAGATTGCTAGTGAACAGGTATCCAAGCACGCTTGCAAAATCATGAAAGTTGGCAAAGAGCTTGTGATTTCCTGACATCCATGTCATACCACGGTCCGGAGAGGAATCAAACACCAAAGTGGCAAATAACTGATGAATCATGTGAACATTGTAGTTGCACTGAGTAGACATGAGCTTGCGCAAACCTAGAGCATCCACCACAGCCACAGCTCCGCCAAAATATGCAGACTTCTTCTCCAAATGATCAAAATCAATGGGCTGCATAGGGCACACCTTGTGCTTGCCGAGGTTGCAGTAGAGTTCATTGTACAAGAGTTCTTGCTCCACAGTCCAAAAGCAGCTGTCCACGTCAGGATCTTGCTCACCCTTGTTGGAGAAAGCTGAGCGCCAAGCAATAAACTTGGACCTTGTAGAAGGGATAACAGGAGCAGCTTTCTTTTTCTTCCTCTGAGTGACTTTCTTTGGTGCAGCAGCAGAAGTGTGAGACAAGTGATCATCCTAACTACCACTTGGAGGACGAGACCAGGACGCGGAGCGCTTATGGATGGCCTTATGAACACGGGAGCTGCTACCTGCAAACAATGAATAGAGTAGATAGAAAGCAGGGGATGAGTGCTCAAGTCCATGAGGTCAAAAAGAAACAAGGAGTAAACTGAATTAAAGAAGAAATGTTTCTGTCCGGAACTTCCGCCCACCGGAAGTTCCGGTGCACACGGCTGCAAAGGGAACGAATGCCTAGTTCACAAAATTTCTAACAAAATTCAAATCACTACTAGTATGATGTAGGGCAAGCCTAAAGAAGTATTTTTCACCGAAGGAATCCATATATAGAGCTCTATTTCTTCTAGGTTAAACGAAAAATACAATCGTCCTAGATTTGAAATAGAGAACAATATCGGAGTCCATGGCGCAAACGGAGTGGAAGAACGAGATCCCCTTGGCGAGGGGATGCAGATCTGTCCGGTGGCCAGAGGAATCCGAGGCCGGATGGCCTCGGTGGAGATGCGGCGGCGGTGGAGCTCCTGGGCAGGAGAGAGAACGATGGGGGCGCGGGGGTGGAAGAACTGCTCGGGAAGAAGCAGTCCACCCCGCGGCCTTCTTTTGAATGCCCAGAAAAACTTGCACCGGAACTTCCGGTGTTTGGGGCAGAACTTCTGGACCACCGGAACTTCCGGTCAAAGTTCCGGGGCGACATCAATACCGATTTCGCTCCAGGACTTAGCCAAAATTTTGACTCGAAGTTGGGGGGCGGAAGTTCCGGTGCAGGAGGCCGGAATTTCCGGTGTACCAATACCAGCACATCTCTAGGAGATGAAAACAAGGGACTTGAGCATGAGAATAGCAAGGTTTTTAGAGGTAAAAGCATGGCTTAGGATAGAAAACAAGACACTGGAAATGGTACTACACACTCAAATTTTGTAAAAAACAAATGAAACACTTAAAAACCAACATTTGAGTGTGTTTCCCATAAAACAACGGAAAGTCAACAAAATCCAAATAAGAACCAACTCTTCATAAAGAAGAGGGCGGTGGCCTAGGTGAAAGGACAAGGATGTCGCCTAGAGGAGGGTGAATAGGCGATTTAAAACATTTCCGGTTTAGGCTTGATAAATGCGGAATAAAACTAGGTGTTTTAATTTAACAAGCATACAACCTAAATATACTAGGTTCACCTATGTGCACCAACAACTTATGCTAAGCAAGACAAGTAACAAGGTGATAGCAAGATATAATACTTCAAGCACGAAGGCTATCACAATGTAAAGTGCATAAGTAAAGAGCTCGGGTATAGAAATAACCGAGCCACGCGGAGACGATGATGTATTCCCGAGTTCCTCCTTTTTAGGGGAGTACGTCTCGTTGGAGGGGTGTGAGTTTCAAACTCACCCTATTCTCCGATGAACCTCGCCCAAAAGCTCGGTTCACCTTCCACTATTGATTTCCTTTTGGGCGGAAATCGAGTCCCTTACAACAATCTTGAGGCACAACCCACAAAAGGATTGGGAGCTCCCAAGTGACCACAAAAGGTCCCAACAAGCCACAAAAGGCCTTGACCACAGAAGGCCTCAACAACACCGTCTAGGGTCCAACGACCCAAGAGTAACAAGCTCACAAACTTTCACTTCCACGAATCCTCGTGGAGAGAGCAAACCGATGCAACAAAATGCAATGGCAAGAACACAAGAAGTGCTCAAGTTCTTCACTCCCAAATCCCACCAAAAGCAACTAATGCTTATGGGGGAGAAGAGAGGAAGAACAAAGAAGAACTCAACAAATGGAACTCCAAGATCTAGATTCAAAGGGTTCCCCTCACTTAGAGGAGAGATGGATTGGTGGAAATATGGATCTAGATCTCCTCTCACTTTTCCCTCAAAGATATGCAAGATTCATGGGAGGAATTGAGAGAGGGCAAGCTTTCCAAGGTCAACAATGGTGGGAGAGAGAGAGAGAGAAAACCAGCAGCTCAAGGTTGAAGAAGGGGAGGGGTATTTATAGCCCCTCCCACGAAAATAGCCGTTGCAGCCACACTTAGGCCGGAACTTCCGGTCCCAGGGCCGGAACTTTCGTCCCAGAACTTCCGGACCCCAGGAAAATGGCTAAAAAGCGGTACTAGACTTGGGCCGAAACTTTTGCCTTGTGCATTCCACTTGAGCTAGATGATGACGATCTTGATCTCTTCAAGTGGACCACCTTTATTGATTACGCGTCGCTTGATGAAGATTCACATGTTGCTCCCCCATACTCCAATGTGGGAGAGCCTCTCATAGGCACATCTTCACTTGACCAATATCACCAAATGGGTGGCAAGCTTCAAGCATAGGATTTCTTCGAGATGCTTCTCTTGAACTTGCACTTCATAATCTTTTCTTAATATGTATGATGGCTTGGAGATAAACATGAATGTTCACTCACTTCTTTTCCAAGCCACACTTGCATTATGCTCAACTCTACACATGACCATTCTTCATATAAATCCTTGAATAGAGCATTGATCATCATGTAAACATCTAGAGTCTAACACATGAACTCCAATCTTTTCCAATGGACAAGATCTACAAGAATATCTTTATACAAACATTAGTCCATAAGGATTGTCATTAATTACCAAAACCACACATGGGGGCACCATGCACTTTCACTAGGCCACCATGTATGAGTTTGTGGTGTGACACCGCGAAGATGTACCTTGGGTTCACGGCCACTACTCATCATTTTAAACTCACAATTCATGAAATGAAAATAGAGATGCAAAATGAGTTCTTACTATCGCCATAATGGGGGGAGGGATAGTCCAATGGATTAGGACCGCACTCCCCCTATGTCCATGCCTACACCTAAACCAAATAGATAGTCAAGACATAGGTGTGTATGCAAGATAATCAAGTCAAGCTCCTTGAATCCACGATATTTAGCTCATTCCTCAAATAAGTGAACCTTGCTTCATCAAGTGGCTTCGTGAATATATCGGCAAGGTTGTCTTTTGTGGGAACATAGCCTAGCTCAATATCTCCTCGGGCAACATGATCTTGAATAAAATGATGACGAATCTCAATATGCTTCGTTCTTGAATGTTGCACGGGTTTGTGGGCAATCTTTATAGTACTTTCATTGTCACACAAAAGAGGCACTTTGTCACAAGTGACACCATATTCCTTTAAAGTTTGCCTCATCCATAGCAATCGAGTGCAAGCACTAGCGGCGGCCACATACTCAGCTTCGGCGGTGGAAAGAGATATGCAATTTTGCTTCTTAGAAGACCAACTCACCAAGGACCTACCAAGGAATTGGCATGCCCCGGAAGTTGATTTCTTGTCATCAAGACAACCGGCCCAATCCGAGTCCGTATAGCCGTCAAGAGAGAAATATGAGCCCTTTGGATACCACAAACCAAACCTTGGGGTATGAACCAAATATCGAAGGATTCTGTTGACCGCCATCAAGTGGCTTTCTTTAGGAGCGGCTTGATACCCTGCACACACCCCTACACTCAACACAATATCAGGTCTAGATTCACAAAGATAAAGCAAAGAACCAATCATGGAGCGGTATTCCTTTTGATAGACATCTGTACCCTTTGGGTCAAGATGTAGATGACATTTGGTGTCCATAGGAAAGCGTTTCTCCTTAGCATCTTGCATCTTGAATCTCTTGAGCATGTCTTGGGTATATTTGGCTTGAGAGATGATGGTCCCTTCATTCAATTGCTTTGAAAATTCATCATTAAAAGCTTTGTTAGACGAGCCAAAGATAATATCATCAACATAAAGTTGGCATATGAAAAGCTCCCCTTTAACCCTCTTGGTAAAGAGGGTGGGATCGATTTGCCCCACTTGAAAACCACGGTCTAGCAATAGCTCTCTTAGGTGCTCATACCAAGCACGGGGTGCTTGTTTGAGACCATAGAGCGCCTTATCAAGCTTATAGACATGGTTAGGAAAGTTTGGGTCCTTAAATCCCGGTGGTTGCTTAACATATACTGATACCCACAAGTATAGGGGATCGTTGAAATCTTCAATGTGTAAGTATAGTATCGATCCCACGAGGAGTAGAAGGTATAAGTATTTATCCTCTCAAATAAGAGTGTCACTTCTCTTATTATCTATGCACTAGACAAACTAAAATGATTAAATGATGCAAGTGTTTTTTGGGTTTTTGGCGTAGAGTTTGCAATAAAGTAAAAAGCTGAAAATAAAATATGACAAGTGAAAGCTCTCAAAGAGAGAAAGCCCAATCCTCTATGCAGCGAGAGGACAAGCTCAAGTGTGTGTTTCTTATAAGTGGAGAACGTTCCCAAGGGCTACCTAGACTTCATGGCATAAATATTTCTAGAACAACAAGGTGAGCATTTTATCAAGTTTTAATCTTCTTTTGGACGGAGCCATAATTAGGGAAAGCTAAATAAATAAACTAAACCCCCTTATGATGGTTCTTATGGCCAAGTAAATGACTGCACAAGAGTTATTAAGACATAGAGTCTCACCATAGCCTTAAACTCTAAGGTCCCCGATACTAATACCCTCATAATGCAACTTCATGACTCGGTCTCAAGTTTACATGTCCTCCCAAGTCTCCCTCAATTCATTACACTACGGTGTTCTCCTATGAGCCCATATAGGTGAAGTGATGTGCAGTCGACGTTCGCACAACACCATCATAGAATTACATAAAAAGATAAACACTAGACAAAATACCAACACATGTCATAAATAAATCATTGCCAATCCATCCTATGCCCCCAGGAACATGAGAGAACTACTCACAACGCGAAGACATGATATGATTCAATGGCATAAGTGATACAACACAATCTGAGAATATAATCTCCCCACAAAACAATGACAAGTAGCAATTCACAAACATGTAGAATAGTACTTAGACAATAGCTAGGGTTCAACAATCTCAAACTATGAGGGGGATGAAGTGGATCACGAAGATGGTGATGGAGATAGTGCTGGTCTTGACGGTGGTGTTGATGGAGACTCCGGAGGGGGGATGGAGGAGCCTTCCGGAGGTGATTCCGGCGGCGTTTCCCCCCTCCGATCTTCTCTGGCGGCAGCCTTCTGTCTCCTGTTTCGTGGTTTTTGTGTTTCTCCGCCGCCGCCTCGCGAAACTCCTCGGGGGACTATTTTTATAGTCGGTTTTAGGTCAAGACGAAGCCACGGAGACGAAAACGGACGGCATCGGAGCCACGAGGCCCAGGATGGGGGGTCCCACGTGGCCAAGGAATCTGGCCGCGTGGGCCCACCTATCTTGGCCCTCGGGTCTCCGTTTGTTCGCTTCCTTCGTTCCTACGCTTTGTTCCTTCCAAAAACTTATGCCCGTAAAATATTAGGTCATTTGGACATCGTTTGGGTCCATGAAACATCAAAATATAGAAAATAGGGTTTTCTGCCAGTGCAGGGTTAATTCCAAATAAATGGGGAAACTGTGAATTATCCCCAAAAATCATTATAAAACATAAATATGACCCATATATGATGCAAATAAGTTGGAATATCAAGTAATAAAATGTAAAGTTCATGTGTGCATTTTACATGCATCATATACCAACTCCTTTAACGGACCATTAAGAAAGGCACTTTTCACATCCATTTGTTGCAATTTAAAGTTGTGATGTGATGCATATGAAAGAAGGATACGGATGGACACAAGGCGAGCCACGGGAGCAAAGGTCTCTCCAAAACCAACGCCTTCAACTTGAGAGTACCCTTGAGCCACCAATCTTGCCTTGTTCCTCACAACCATTCCATGCTCATCTTGCTTGTTCTTGAATATCCACTTTGTGCCTATAACATTGCGGCACTCTTTGGGCTTCTCAACTAACTTCCACACCTTGTTGCGCTCGAAGTTGTTGAGTTCATCTTGCATGGCTTCCAACCAATCCGGATCTTCAAGAGCTTCAAAGACTTTCTTTAGTTCCTCCATGGAGATATGAGCTTGATGCTCACTAAAGCTTGCCAATTGACGCCTTGTGGTAACCTTGCTATTTTGATCACCAATAATTGTTTCAAGCTTATGACACTTTATTTCTAGGTTTCTTGCAACTCTTGCTTTACGACGGGCTTCGATATCCTCATTGGAGCGAGTGAAGGAGATATGCCCTAGAGGCAATTAATAAAGTGTTTTTATTTATCATATCTCATTTGTTCATAATATGTTTTGTATCATGCTATAACTGTATTAGGCGGAAACATTAATACACGTGTGATACGTAAACAACCAGGTCCCTAGTAGCCTCTATTTAACTAGTTCATTGTGCAAACGATGATCGAGGTTTCCCGATCATGTGACATTGGTGTCAATTGACAATAGAGTCATACCATTGGTAGAACGATGTGATGGACATACCCAATATTTGTAGGACGTAGTCATTACACCTTCGACCGTGAGATCAACTCTGATTGCTATTCCTGAAAGATACTTTGATTGCATCAACCGTCATGTCTTAAAAGTATGACCATAAAGGTGTCCCTCTCGGGTATCGGAAGGGAATATGTTGAAATGAGGGATCAAGAGCGGGATTTGCCAATCCGCATAGCAGGATAGATACTCTGGGCCCACTCGGTGAGATTATGTCAATGAGCTTGCAAGCATGTGACTAGGTCATGAGGACATAATATCACGGACGAGTAAAGAATAGTGTTGTCAATAATGAGATCAAGCTAGGTATCACGATATCTAAGATCGATTCTCGGACACGCTAAGTATCGCCAGGCAAAAGGTTTAAGACTCGACGTCTAAGGTTCGAACGACAAAGTTATTCATTATCTCCCAGGGATTAATCCTGGGTATCCAAGGTCCACGGATTAGTCATTGATCGGAGAGCGTGTCTCGATTATGTCTGGCGAGATCTCGAACCGCTAGGGTAACACACTTAAGGGGAGATGATATGTATAAAAAATTGGATATAAAAGAGAAAATAAAAGAGAGCACCGGAAGTGTTCCGGGAGAGTTCCGATGGAGATCGGAGAGCAACGAAATAGTTTTCGGAGCTGGAATAAATTAGATAATATGTATTTAATATTAATTAGTGTAATTAATAGTTAAATATATTTTTTTAAAGGTTGTTTTCCTTCATGGGCCTTAGAGGCCCATTATGGGAAAATCCCCCAAAAAAGGAAAAAAGGGGGAGGGCCAGCCGGCCTAGGTGGGCCACATGGGGCCCACCTAGGGCCGGCGCACCTTGATTGGCCGCGGGTGTGGGGTTTAGTCCCACACCGCCTGGCCGGCAAGCGTGGTAGCCTCCCTCCACCTATATATATGGGTGCCCCCTTGCCTTTGAAAATGCACCATTCCTCTCTCTCTCTCTCTATCTCTCTCTCCCGTTTAGTCGTGATTCCGCAATTGGGGTCGTGCACGGGTTGAGTGTTTCTCCACCATACGCACACCGCCGTGCTGCTGGTCTTCCGGTCCTTCTACTTCCGCTGCCCGTCCCTGGATCGGAGCTCGGAGGTTGTCATCTTCGCCGTACGTGTGCGACTCCCTGCGAGGTGCCACGCTTGTGGCGCTTGGAGGTCTTCTTCCTCTACACGACCTTGAGGTCGGCTTCGTCGGCTTCATCGACAACGCTTGTGCGGGAGCGTAATCCCCGCTTTTCGGTCTACAAGGGTATATATATCAATCTCCTCCGTTTTCTGCCTACGATCCCCTTCAGCGAGGAGGTATGACTTGATCATCTTGATCATTTGAGTCCCCGTCTTGACCGTTTTGATGATCTTGATCTTCAATATGCACTTCTTCATTGGATGAAGTAGAGGGTTGATCTTGGTCTTGACCTTGGCTAGCATTGACAATAGGAGTCTTGAACTTGTTCTTGGGTTGGTGCATCATTGGCTCCATTGGTGGGAGTATGAAGATCTTGTGATGTAGAAGGCTCTACTTGAATAGAACTTGACTCTTCTTGAGGTGCCTCATGGTGGATCTCGATGGGACGAAAGAACCCAACGCCCATCCTTCTTATTGCATCTTGAGGTTCCTCATACCCTTCTATATAAAAGGACGGACATGTCCACCCCTTCTCCCACGGTCCACATCACCCGAATTGTTTCGTCCGTCCGATCTTCGAAATGGATGGCCAGGACTACTCCACGTCGTCCCCTAACTCCCGCGGAACTGTAGCTACACTGTAGCTAACGATTTTAGCCAATCGGACAGCGACACGTCACCGGTCACTTGCCGGTCGATCCGGTTCCAGCCGGTAACCGCATCATTTTGCAGAAAACACCTCCCACGCCGCGCTACAGTATGCGCGAAGGACTGATCTGCAATTGTAGGAAACCCCAGGGGCCTATCTAGAAAAACATGCGCACACCTCCTCCTTCCTCTCCTCTCTCCCGCGTCGTCCCGAGCTTGCCGCCGCCGTCGACGCGCGCCACCGCCGCTCCGCGCCTCCCCGGTCAAATCGAGGCATGCAGAACGCTCCGTCGCCGCGTCCTCTACATCTTCGCCGACAGCCACATGCTGGGATGGCCGATCCACGCCGGATTCGGCACTGCCGTGCGCCTGCTACCGCCGCCGTGATTTGGTCTCCGCCGGCGAACTTCGGCGACCATTTGGTCCAGCTCCGCTGCCAGTCGCCTCCCCGCGATGCCCTCTCGCAGATCCACGCGGATCCAGCCTTGCGAGCACGTTTCCCTGCTCGAGCGCGAGCTCGGCAGAGGTCGACCGTGCGTCCGCCGGCGAGTGACAACGTCATGTGCTGACGTCACGAGCGACCCCACCTGTCAGTTTTTTTAGTTTTTAAAATGATTTTCAAAATAAAAAAACCTGACATGTGGGACCCATCTGCCAGAAATTTCACAATTACAGGAAAAAATGCTAAAATTCAAAAAAATTCACATCTTCAATTTACTATTCAAAATAACAATTATAAAAAATGTTAAAATTCAAAAAATTCATATCTCCCAAACTACAATTCAAAATAATACAAACAATATATCAACAATTACATAAAAATGGTAAAATTCAAAAAATTCATATCTTTCAATCTACAATTCGAAATAACAATTATAAAAAATGCTAAAATTCAAAAAATTCATATCTTCCAATCTACAGTTCAAAATAATACAAACAATATATCAATTTTTTTAAATTTAGCAAGTTTTCAAACTTCCCACACAAAAATTGCACCAACAAATAAATTGTGCACAACATAATGCAAATAACATATCAAAATTTCCCAAATTTTACCAAATTCTCAGACTTACCATACAAAAGTTGCAACAAAAAAAACATTGTTCACATTTTACATTTCAAGAAAATTTACAATTTAAGAAAATTTCAAACTTTACTCAGAAAAAAAATGATATCTACTTATAAAAAAACAAACATGTTTTAATATTTTGAATAGGTAAATATTTACAGAAAATCCAAACTGACTTCCTCTAATTATATGGACTTACATTTATTTATTACATTTCCAGAAAGTAGAAGTATTTCAAAAAATACCCATACGAAAAATATGGAAACATCCATTAAAATGGTTAGAAAAAATAAATGCTGATTATTTGTGTAAAAAATGTGTGAATATTTTGAATTGGTTAAAATTTGGAGAAAATCATAATGCATTTCCTCCTTGGAATAATTTCCTCAAAATGAAAATATTTCTAAAAATACCCTCACAAAAAAATGCTGACTATTTATGGCATATGATCAAATTTCAAAATTAGCTATTTTAAACTTCCAAATATCTTCCAAATCTGCACATTTTATAAACGTGAGATCAACTCAAATCTGAATAACTTCCCAAATTAAGCAATCTTCGAAATCCGAACACTTCTTAACCATGATTTTTTTTTGAATTTCCATAATTTCCAAACCTAAACAATTTGTAATTCTTTCTCACCAAGATTTCCCGAACTGTAATTCTTTCTCACCAAATTTTTCATAATAATTCTTTCTCACCAATTTTTTTTCAATATAATTACAGGAGATCCTAAAATTTATAAAATTCAATTCTTCTGAACTGCAATTCAAAATATTGCAAACAAAGTATCAAAATTTGCACGTAAATGCAAATTTCCCAAATAATTCTTTCTCACCAATTTTTTTTCTCAATATTTTCAATAAGTTTCAAAAGTTCATAATTACAAAAAAACACTAAAATTCGTAAGATTTAAATCTTTTAATCGGCTAACCAAAATAATACAAATAATATATCATAATTTACAGAAAAATGTATTTTCTCAAATAATCCTTTCTTACTAACAAACATTCAACATTTCTAATAAGTTTCAAAATAGATTTGAAATAAATTTTCCTTGAATTTTTTCCCAACAAATATCCCCCCATAAAACATTAAACAATTTTTTTTGCTTTAAAATAGCTTTCACACGGTATTTGTTGAAAATATTTCCAACAAGTATTTTCTCCCAGAGAATATTCAACAACACAAAAATATTATTTCCCAAGAATATACAACAATATTAACAGAATTTTCAAATATATTTCATACATGCTTCTCTGATTTTCTTTTCTCGAACAGGTTTTGTTGTGTTGACTCGATACAACTTTCGTAGACAGATACATTATGTACCAAGACCACTGCAGCGGACACGGCGTGCCGCAAATTTCAAATGTAATAAATTTTCAAACTTTCAGCACACAAGTTGCACCAAATAACCGTTGCACCCAAAAGTAAAACTAAGAAATATTAAAAGTTAAGAAGTTTTCGAACTTCCCACGTGAACTAACAAATGTTAATTTTGTTTAAAATTTGTTGGGTTAGTCCTCTAGATAATTCTTCTATTTTTCCACTAAGAAAAAAAAAATTCAAACGGAATTCAAAATTTCCGAACATAATGGGCACCGCATGTCAACACGCTAAATTTTCCAACAATACTATCCATTGTATCATCCCAGTTTATCTTTAAAATATTAAAGTTAGTGATTACAAAATTATACAATGATTTAACAAACCTACGGTACCTGTCAATACAAATTAAACTCACACGTCTAACTACAAACACTTCACTTAATACATACAATCTTTCGCTTCAGCACATACATTTTACTTTTTGAACAAAAAAAACTAACTACTTAACACTATTAAAAACACAAAATACGCTTATGTACACACGGGCGCGGCGTGTCGTCGCGCCATCTTACCTAGTTATCTACATCACACACATGAAATTGCGTCACTTGGGAGCCATCATTTTCATTGAACTTCACACTACAAGATTCCACAACAATCCCGGAGGCTTTGTCGTAGACTCTATAAGTGTGAGATTCGGCACCGTAACCAACAAAAATACCCTCCAAAGATTTAGACTCAAACTTAGATAAACGAACACCTTTGATCTTATAGAAACACTTACAACCAAACACACGGTAGTAGGAGATATTGTGCTTGTTGCCGGAAAGCATTTCATAGGGAGTTTCCTTTCTTCCAATGCGAAAGAATAGCCGGTTTGATGAATGACACGCCGTGGAGATGGCCTCGGCCCACAAGAAGAGCAGAGATTTAAACTCCGCCAACATGGACCTTGCTATATCCATGAGAGTCCGGTTCTTCCTCTCGGCTACACCATTTTGTTGAGGGGTATATCCAGCAGAATATTGATGACGAATCCCCTCTTCACTAAGAAACTCATTTAAGGTGTAGTTCTTGAACTCGGAGCCATTGTCACTCCTAATGGCTAATATGGGAACATTGTGTTGACGTTGAACTTCATTGGAGAAGTCGATGACGGCTTGTTGAGTCTCACTCTTCGACTTGAAGAAATCAACCCATGTGAATCTTGAATAGTCATCAACAATCACCAAACAATATTTCTTCCCACCAAGACTCGGTTGAGGAACGGCACCAAAGAGATCAAGATGAAGAAGTTCCAAAATCCTCTTTGATGAGATAATGGTCTTGCTTATGTGGGGAGAATCATGCATCTTTCCTTCAACACAAGCCATACAAAGACGATCTCTAGAAAAAGAAACATTCTCTTTTAGTCCAAGAATGTGGCCACCCTTGTGAAGACTTTGCAAAGTTCTCATATTGACATGGGACAAGCGGCGATGCCACAACCACCCCACGTCGGCCTTTCCGAAGAAGCATATTGCTTGAGTGTTGGTTGACCCCAAAAAGTCCACCACAAACAACTCATGTTCAACATACCCAACGAACATGACCTTTAGAGTCTTGCTCCTCAAGAGTACCACCACATCAATAGTAAAATGGACATCAAATTTCATCTTGTTAAGTGCACGAACGGACATTAAATTGTAACCGAGGGACTCGACAAGCATGACATTCACAAGGATGATATCCCTTTCTACTACCACCTTGCCGAAGCCCATTACCTCCGATTTTGATTTATCACCATAAGTGACGGTTGAATGATTTGTATTTGGTCTCAACTCCGTCATGATCTCCTTGCTTCCAGTCATATGACTTGTGCATCCACTATCAATCACCCATTTAGACCCACCAGAAGCATAGTCCTACAAGAAATCATTGCTTGGTTTTAGGTACCCATTTCGCAATGGGTCCTCGTTTGTTAGCAACAAGGGTCTTAGGAATCCAAATAGAATAAGCAATTAATGAAACCATCATAGGGACCAACATATTTTGCATAAATATCCCCATAATAATCAACATAAAGAATATAGTTGGGGTTAACATTTCCCGCAAAGTCATTACGAGTGGTTTTGCCCCTTGTGGCATCACTACTTGCAATGGTAGACTCATTTGCTTGTATGGGCTTGGCCTTCTTCTTGTTATTGTTCTTCTTCTTCTTTTTGGCAACATAACCAAGGCGCTCTTTCCCTATGTGTGGCTTTTGCGCTTGCAAGAGCTCATAAAGAGGTTTCTCTCCTTGAGGGCTAGAGGCCTTGGCAAGTTCAATCTTCAACCTAGCATTTTCCTCAATGACATTTGCATGATCACAAGAAGAAGTAGAGGAACTAGGTACATCAATTTTAGTAGGTTGAATTTGAAGTTGTTCAAAAGACCTGGTGAGAGTAGAGTGATCACTCTCCAAGGCCTGGTGAGCCTTGGTGAGCTTCTCTAGCTCATCGGTTAGTCTACTATGACCAACACCAAACTCAAACTTTTCTTTCTTTAAAACTTTGTATTTAGAATTAGCATGGTCATGTTCTTTAATGTTTTGAGAAAGAATATCATTTTGAGATTCATCAATATTATCAAGCTTCTCTTCAAGAGAAACTCGAAGCTCATGCTCTTCCTCAAGAGCAATGGTGAGGGAAGCAATCTCATTAGCATTTTGTCTTTCAAGTCTCCCCTTTTCCTCAAGGAGATCTTGTGCCATGCCATATTGACTCATAAGAATCTCAAGCCGAATCTTGCATTCACCTTGCAAATTAGTCATCAAGAAATCCAAGGCAACATTTTCTTCCTTAACTCTAAGACTCACAAGATCATGTATTTCATTCATAGTCTTAGAAGGAGGGGAAGATGATACCTCGGGGCCCTTGGCCATAAGACATGTAGCGGATTGGATGGGGACATTCTCATTGGGGGATTCAAAGAGGGAAGAGGGTGTCGATAAAGTAATGGCTAAGGCGGCCACTCCACTTGTGGTTGTTTCTTCTTCACTTTCATCTCCGGATGAATATTCTTCTCTTGTCACCAACACAATCTTTGGATGTGGCTTCTTGTTGGAGGTGGACTTCTTGAAGTAAGGCTTCTTGCTAGAAGGTCTTGGAGCCTCCTTAAGAATAAGCCTTCCTCCATGTTCTTCACGGTTCTCATAAGGACAATCGGCAACATAGTGAAATCTATCTTGGCAATTGAAGCAAGTCTTCATCTTTGGGTTGCCATCCTTGTGACCACTTGATTTGTACTTTTGATCTACTTGAGCTTTAGCTTTGGATGGATTATTTCAAAAGGTCCTTGCGGCAAGAGCTACAAAATCTCTATGGGCATCCTTGAGTTCATTGGGGTTCAAGTAGCTTCCTTCTTCATGCTCTTGGTCTTCATCTTGTTCCACCACCTTGGCCTTCAAAGCAAATGAGGAACCTTGGGCCATTCCAAGAGCCCGGGCACGAGAGTCTTTAGCAATTTGGGCTTGGACTTTGCAGGATTGCATATCTTTTATGACTTCATTTGAGGTCAATTTGTCGTAGTTGTGCTTTCCTTGGAGACTCTTCAAGTCGGCCTCTTCAAACGGCATGAGGGCATTCACATACTTCCTCTTGATGTAAGTACCATCCACATGTTTAGCACCAAGGTCTCTATATGCGGTAGCAAGAGCCTTGAGCCTTTGATACATCTCCTCATGAGTTTCATCATCTTTCTTGAAGAAGCCTTCAATTTGATTGCTCATAGCTTCATATCTATTTCTCCTCATGCTTTCATTTCCAACGAACACCTCCGTGAGAGAATCCCATGCTTCTTTGGCGGTGGAGCAATCTTGAATGTGATGAATATCCTTTTCTCCCACGGCAACACGGATCACATCAAGAGCGGTGGCATTAAGTTGACAATCAACTTCTTCTCGCCTTGTCAAGTTGGATTCATCCATCGCCTTGTATCCATCTACAATGATCCTCCAAAGCTCAATGCAACCACTTTTCAAATGAGATTTCATAGAAGATTGCCAATAGGTAAAAGAGGATGTATTAAGACTAGGTGGAGCTCCTCTTAGGTGAATAGGAGCATGAGGGATAGGTAGGTTGGGAGAATACAGAAAAGGAACTCTACCATATTCTCCTGACCCATTAGGTGGTTTATTTGGGAGTGCATTTTTAGTATTGTCCACCCCCATTTTCCCACCACCCTCTTCCACCAAGGGTTTCTTAGGAATCTCTGAAGAAAGAGGAGTGGGAGGAGATGAGATTTCCTTTGCATCCATGTAACATCCCAAAATTGTAACCCAGCTTTATTAGTCAAAATTTGTGGGTCAACAAAAACTTTGTTATTTTATGTGTGTTATTTGTGTTTGCTTGCTTGAGTTGTTGTTTGCTCTAAATAAAAACTTGAAGAAAAGAAAAGAAACAAAGCAAGTGCTAAAACAATAAAAATAATGTGACAAGTGTCACACTAAATCTCCAAGTGTTGATTCAAAAAAAAAATCCAAACAAAAATCCAGTGGAGGGAAGTGATCCCTCCCATTTCATCTTTAATACTTTTCTCCCTCCTTATTTTAAAAACGTTATTCAAAATTCTATTTTCAAATTTCCAAATGTTTCTTTAACTTGGAAAACCCTCAAAATCACCAAGCTACACTTCCAAATTAAATCAACCAATGGTCCCACAAACCTTGGAAAAATATTTGGAAGCAAACTATGAAAAGAAATTTCAAAAAAATCAAATTTGAACTCGGTTCGGGTATTTGGTCGAACACATGGTGATCACCACCGTGTTCATCTTTGTATCAAAAATTCAACTCAAAATTCGAGCTCAATTCAGTGCAATCGATCACTCCAGTAGCTCCCACTCCTTCCTCTCACCTCACACACGTGAATGTTTGCGAAGGAAACGAGTTCGTTGACCCGGAGGTGGAGTGTGGCGTGCGCCACGCCGATGCCGCCCGTGGCGCACTGCCGCACGGGTCGTCCCCGTGGTGAACAAGGACGCGACGCAGAGGCGACGCCGCGCCGTGCTCGACACCCCTCCCTCTTCCCTCTGCCTCTGGTCGACGTGACTCAAGCGCTGCAGAGCTCGCTGGCGTGCTCACCGTCCGCGACGCGACGCCACGCGCTGCCGTCCGGGATCGCTCTGTGGAGGAAGCAGAGGAGGCAGCGACGCGACGCCACGCTCTGCTCGACACACCACCTCTCCCCTCTGCACCTGCTCGAGGTGACCCAAGCACCGCAGCACACCCCACCCCTTGCGTGCACCCTCGCCACGCCACGGCCAGAGCGCGCGCGTGACGCCACCCCTGCCAGGGTCAGCGAGGAACACCACCGCACCCTCTCCCCGTTTGCCACCGCACCACGCCGTACTCGCGCAGAACCACCACCAAGGCCGCGCTCTCCCACTCCCCAGCCCCATCCCTGCACTGCGTCCACGACGAGCCCGAGCTCGCCCATAAAAGGCCACCCGCGCCTCGCCATCTCTCCACACCACCTCACGGCCACCACTCCACTCCACTCACCCCAGTACACCGCCAGGAGGGCGGATTCGCAGCCGCGGAAGCGCTTCTGCCCTTGCCCGTGCTCTGCACCTCGCCGGAGCAGAAGGTGGGCATCGATCACGGCCGAGCCGTGCCACTCTCTCCCCCTCTCTTCTTTGCCCCGCATCCGCGTCTCCATTGAACCCTCACTCACCCGCCAAGTTTTCCCCGTGTTTCGTGCACCACAGCACAGCAGGGGACTCGCCGGAGTTGGAGCACGGCCGCGGAGGAGGAGCTGATCACGCCGTCGTCGAGTGAAGCCGTCCCAGCACGCACGACTCACCCCAGAGCTTCCCCACTCCCTCCGCCGTCGATCCCGTCATCTCGCCACCACCCGAGGCCCTTAGGTGAGCTATCCATGCTCGCCACCGTCGCCGGCGCGGCGGCGTCGCCCGTTTATGGTCGTCGCCGTTCGCGGCCTCTGTGAGCCGTTGGATCTAGATCCAACGGCAGCTTACCCTTTCGTTTAGATTAGACACTGACTGGTGGACCCCACCCGTCAGCGTTTTAAACTTAAACCGCGCGCGAACCGTTTTCCGCTGAGTCGCTGACGAGTGGACCCCACCCGTCAGGGATCTCTTCTTTATCCAGTATTTTCGAGTTTGAATCCTCTCTGAATTCAGTACTGGACCTAGTTTTGAAATTCAATATCTCGAGTTCTAGGAATCCAAATAAATCAAACTCAACTGTTCTGGAAAGCTTATGAAATTCTTTAACTCACCAAAGTGGTCTCATCTCATTTAAATAAATAATAAAATTGCATTAATAAAAATGCTCCAGAAGGTTTAAAACACTAAACCATTTGTTTCTGGAGTTATATAAATCCAAATAACTCGAAACCAATTTTGGTAGCTTTGTATTAGGATCCTTTAGCTCCCCAAATTTTGGTAGAATTAATTGAGTAGTGTAAACTCCTTAGCCTTTGGTTGAACTTCAGTGCACCCTTCTGCACTAAACCAATTAGTGTGATTTAATAGTAGGTCCAACTAAACTAAAACCAATTTTGTTAGGTCACATTCAACCAAGGTTAGTTACCCCTAAAAGGATTTAAATTTTGGAGCAACTTAATTTGTTTGGTAGCTAAAACTTGATTAAAGTCCTTCTGAACTAAAACAAATGTGTAGGGAGTTTGGTAACTCCAAATGACCCCAATCCAATTGGGTGATCTTCTACACATCAGTAGCTATCCATAGAATTTTAGTTTGAATTTTTGTGACAAACATAGATTAAATGGTGAATTAATTGGTGTACAACTAGTTTCTGCCTTAGTTTGAAAATAATTGAATAAAGATTAATTCAATTAAATTAAAACCACCTTGTGTTGCTTGATGTGTGCAGTAGCTTTGTAATGTTGTGATGATGCTTGAGTTGGTGTAGTGATTGTTTGTGTTGCTTGTTTGACGTTTAGACGAGAACGTTGCCGGAGTCTACGAGGAAGGGGAATACTTTGAACAGCAGGAACCAGACTCCGAGAACTTTGTGGAGCAAGGCAAGCTACTTCACTGAGCTTGCATTTATATACCTCTATTTTAATCACATGAGTTCTTCACAAGTGTCAAAGATTTTGAAACCCTTTTTACAAAGATATGAAAACTATTTTGACGATAGTACAACTATAGGGTGGGAAAAACATTGTTTATTCAAAACTCCTTTGAAAGTACTTGGATGAAGTTGAAGTACCGAAAGGTCGGTATGAAGGTAGAGGAACAGAGAATGGTGTTGCTTTTGGAAGGAAAAATGCACATTGTGTCCTTGTACTTACATCCCCAGCCAAAAATCTGTGCGACCACATTTACCCACATATGGGCAAGGGCGTAGTCATATAATTTGCTCGTGTTAGTACTGGATGCCTCAATAACGAGGATAACCTCGTTCCATGAGGGGATGGTCTGAGGACCTACCCCCTGACCTGGGTCCTCTTAAGAAGTCTACCGGAAGCCGGTATGAGCGTGAGAAAGAGGATTGAAGGGCTCCCTTGGGTCCGCCGGGCAGAACTACGAGTCCTCACACTTAGTTTCTGAGGATTTAAGTGTCGATGGAAAGTGTCGTAGAGGCAGGGTCCTATACTAGCATGAGCAAAGGACAGGCTATGGCCGGGAACTCAACTTCGCATACCTCTGGTATGGCGGGACGTGGCTGACACGATGAGTGACCGGATGGGTGTGGGAAAAGCGTACTACCTCTGCAGAGGGTAAAACTATTCGAATAGCCGAGTCCTCGGATATGGACAGTTGGGAAGAACTACTAAGGCCATGTGCAAAGTTTTGCAAATTCGGATGTGTGAGGAAATTGAATGGAAAGGATTTTTACCTGTACCAATGAGTTGGTACGAGGTGGTGAGGGTTTGGAACCATGATGGGTATGGTTGGATAGGAGGAGTTTCGGGGAAACAGCTAAAATGATGTTTTCTTAAAGGATAGTTATAAACTTCTTCTCACCCCTTTTCAGTAAAGATTTTGAGTTTTCAAATAAAAGTTTAAGAAATAAAACTAGAACTAGTGCTTACTCAAGTTGGGGTAGTTTGCGAGTACAATCAAATGTACTCATATTGGTTTCGTCCCTGGCTATTGTCTTAGCCAGATTTCGAGGAGCCCTACGTTGAAGAGGAGTTTGGCGACGTCTATGCGAACTAGATCTTCATAAGTCAGCTGCCTGTCGGGTGTGTTAGGATGGATTAGCCCTACTACCGTAGCTTCCGCTGAATAAAGATGATTTGGCCCTTGAAGGCACCTATGTATAATTAGGCCAGTATGGCCAGGTTGTAAGACTTTAAACTCGGTATTGTATGGATGTAAACTTTGATATTCAGTTCGGATTATGTGCAACGACAGACTGATCACGGGATCGTTGTGTTAAGCATAATCGGGTATTTCGGACGGCTAGTCCGGGGTCCCCACAGAGCTGGTATCAGAGCCATCCTGACTTTAGGAGACCTTAGTTAACATGGGCGTTAGTAGGAGTTACAAAAGTTAATTTCTAAAACAAGGAAGTGAAGTATTTTCGAAAATTTCTTATCTCCCCAACCCTCCATTTATTAAAACCTACACTCATTAAGAGTATCTTTTCTTGAACCCTTAAAATTTTGCACACTTGTCACTCCATTAAGTTTACATTTGTACTCATGTCACTTAACTAACTTAAAATTTTGCTTAAACTTGTAGATGGCACCCAACGTCACCGAGTTCGTCCAAGTTAGGAAGGACGGCCTGCTGATGTTCGAGCAGGACTTGTACGAGTTGAGCCAGACTTTGGGACGCCCTGTTCCAGAGTTTGAGGGAACTCAGGTCGATTCCCTCGGTGATGGGAACCTGTCCTGGCTCATCAAGTCGTCCGTCCGAGGCAGGATTCAGCCACCCCGCTCCAAGGACTTGGTCTACTCCACGATGGACACTACTTGGGTTGACGGTCTGACCCGAGTTATGCAGAGGCTGCTAGCCCGCCTTTGTGAGGAGCACAAGGACGAGCTGGTTGGCACTCGTTTCCAGTACTTCGGGAGGCGTGACGATGAGGGAAACCCCACCTACCCCGCGCAGCACACTCTCTTCGGCGAGTACATCACCGACATGGAGGTGCTACTTCACGACACCCAGGAGAACCTGCGCGATGCTAGACTCAAGGTTCACTTCCAGCGTAGCTCCCTCGACGATGCCCGAGTCCGTGAGACCCAGCTGAAGTGGGAGAATGACAATCTCCGCCTGAAGCTGGCCCGTCAGAGGAGGACTATCGTCAGGCTCCGCAAGACGGTAGCAGAGCAGAACGAGATGATAGACGAGATGGAGCAGCAGGCGAACGAGATGGAGGAGGAGGGCGAGGATCTCCGCAAGGAGAACAGTGCCTTCATCAGCGATGATGAGGACTACTTAGAGGAGATGGACTATGGGGAGGAGGACGACGAGGAGGAGTTAGTTGACGAGGAGGAGGAGCCGTCTGAGCCAGTTCTCGAGGAGGAGGATCCCGAGGAGCCACCCTACGACTCAGACGTTGAGATCGTCGAGCCTGAGGTTCCACCTCAGTAGTTGAGCGACGAGAGCACTACCTAGGACTGTGTCGACCCCCTATGCGAGTAGAGTTTATGATGGTTCCTAGTGAAACCATGTTGTATGTACATTAGGTGTAGTAGGATGTTGTAAGCTTGATGTGTGAACTCCTTGATGTGATGATTGTGTTGAATAAATGTGATGGTCTTGTTTGACTAGTGTTTCATCAACCACCCCCTTTGTGACTTCATCGTTAGCCAAAGCCTTTTTGCCTTGCCTCTTATATCGTATCTATTCCAGGATGACGAACACTCGCCACAACCAGCACGCGACACCACCACCACCGCCGGAACCCACCGCTGCTCAACTGCTTGCGATCATCATGGAGGATCGCCAAGCTGCCCGGGAAGAGCGTCAAGCTCATCTCGCCGCCCTGCAGCAACTTGCTGCTGCCCACGCCAACCAGAAACAATGGTGGCAATGGCAATGGCGACGAGGGTGGAAACCAGCGCTCTACCCTGAGTGACTTCCAGAAGACCACACCCCTACCTATTCCAAGGGACTTCATCCCCTGGAAGCAGATGACTGGATCCGCACTATTGAGAACGACCTGGAAGTTGCCTCGGTAGGAGAGAATGAGAAGGTCCTGTATGCTACCCACTACCTTGCTGGACCTGCAAGAGCTTGGTGGGAAACTACCAAGACCATCCAGCAAGCGGGTCATGTCATTACCTGGGAGGAGTTCAAGGACAAATTCCGCAAGAAGTTCATCTCTAGCGGTCTTATCGAGAGGAAGAAGGATGAGTTCCGTAAGCTAAGGCAGGGAGGCAGAGATGTGGTTGGTTATCTGGATGAGTTTACCGATCTTGCTCGGTATGCTCCTGAAGATACCGACACGGAAAAGAAGAAGATGGAGCGCTTTCTGAACGGACTCCATGATGAGATGCAATGTGCCTTGGTTGTCCATGACTTCCGTGATCTGGAGTCACTAGTGGACAAGGCCATTCAGCTGGAGACCAAGCGCAAATCCATGTTTGAAGGCCGCAAGAGAAGGATGAATATTCAGGAAGGTTCCAGCAGCCAGAAACCCCGCACCTTCCAGCCAGCCCCAAGCCAGTTTATCGACCACCCCCAGCTCCACGTCCCAACTATCCCAACCGTCCCAACAACAACAACACAACAATGTCCCCCGCCCAAACACCAACAACAACTACCACCCCAATGGCAACAATCGTCCCGGAGGAACAACAACACTTTTACCCCTACCAGTGTTGTCTGCTTTGAATGCGGCAACAAGGGTCACTACTCCCGAGAATGCCCCAATCCCAAGAGGAACGTTCAGCGCCCCAATGCACCAGCACCCAACTCTGGACAAGGCCGTAATGGAAATGGAAACGGCAAGAATGCTGCACCCCGTGGCAATGGCTGTTGCCAGAGGTCGTTGAACCACATCAACACTGAGAAGCCCAGGAAGCGCCAGATGTTGTGCTGGGTACGTTCCTTGTCAACTCAGTACCTGCAACTGTTCTGTTTGATTCTGGTGCTACCCATTCCTTTGTTACCAAGGAGTTTGTTGTTAAGGGAGGTCTAGTCGGGAGCCTCTTGTCCAAACCCCTGCTTATACAAACCCCAGAGTTCCTAGTAGAGACCAAGCTGTTTTGCCCCGACGTCTCTCTTGAGATCAAAGGAGAAAACTTTCCAGCTGACCTAATCATCCTAGGAACCCAAGGCATAGATATCATTCTGGGTATGAATTGGTTAGCAAAGTATCATGGTCGTATCGACTGCGCCAGAAGAGCAGTATCTCTCACCACAGACCAAGGAACCGAAGTGGAGTATGCATCACAAGCCAATCCATCCCAACCTTGTTGTCATGAAGGTATAGCCCGACCAGCTCTAGATGAGATCCGTGTTGTCCAAATTTTAATTCTTTTTCGATTAAGGCTGGACACAAAGGTAAATTCTCTAGATATGCAACTACGGTGAATTTACCTATATGACAAGTTAAGCCTAAACAAGATAAGATACAAGTAGTAAATAACGAGTAAGGAGTAACCGATCGGGAAGCACGCGGAGACAAGGATGTATTCCCGAGTTCCTCCTTTTTAGGGGAGTACGTCTCGTTGGAGGGGTGTGAGTTTCAAACTCAAGCGCCACAAATGGCCTCACCCTATTCTCCGATGAACCTCGCCCAAAAGCTCGGTCCACCTTCCACTATCGGAATCCTTCAAGGCGGAATCCGGAGCCCTTACAACACACTTGAGGCACAACCCACAAAAGGATTGGGAGCTCCCAAGCACCACAAATCTGCTACACAAAAGTAGCAAGCAAGTAAGTACAACAAGGTGCCTCGGTTTTCCTAGTGGAAACCCTAGGCTCAAATCCCTCAAGTGAATGAGGGGGAAATGAAGAACGCTTTGGTGAAGTTGTAGATCGGGGCCTTCTCCTTCAATCCTCTGAAGATCAACACGTTTGGTTGGAGGGATTGGGAGATCTAGGTTGGTGAAGCTTTCAACAATGGAGGAGAGAGAATCTGGAATGCTTGCTGCAGCTGGAGGAAGGTGGAGGGGTATTTATACCCCTCCTGAAATCTGCCCGTTGGCGTGTCTGTCCGCAGCGACTAACCCCGGAACTTCCGGTGCTTGGGGCCGGAACTTCCGGCCCACCGGAACTTCCGGTTGAAGTTCCGGCAGAAGTTCCGGCCAGTGTCCAGTGCGCAAAGCACAAAAGGACTTAGCCGTTTTCGAGGGTCACGCGCCATCACCGGAACTTCTGGAGGCGGAACTACCGGCGAGCACCGGAATTTCAGGACCAACCATCGGAACTTCTGGCCTGGAGATTCTGAAAGCTTCTTCCTTCGATCTTTTTCCTTTTTCAAGTCTAGCAAAACTGATATGCATTTATAAGTAACATATGCACATGACAAGCACTTAACACACATAAGAAACTACTTGTCATAATCATCAAAACATGATTAAGAGCAAACATGCTCTTTCACTTGGGTCGACCGATAAGTTAACGAGAAGCGATATCCCGAACAGTGTGAGTGAACCAATTACTTGAGAATATCTCAACTGATCCTTAGTTGTGCCTTTGAACTTATGAATCTGCACACTAGGATCATATGGTGTTGGAGAAATTTTCCAGTCCGAATATCCAAAACGACTCAAAATCTTCTCAACATAATGGGATTGCAAAAGAGTAATCCCACCTTCATTATCTCTCAATAGATTGATGTTCAAAATAACATCAGCCACACCAAGATCCTTCATCTCAAAGTTCTGAGATAGAAATGACTTAACCTCCTCAATAACTTTGAGGTTGGTCCCAAATATCAGTATGTTATCGACATACAAGCACAGTATAACTCCTTCGCCCCCACCATGGCGATATTATACGCATTTGTCAGCTTCATTAACAACAAAACCAGCAGAGGTTAAAGTTGTATTGAACTTCTCATGACATTGCTTAGGTGCTTGTTTCAGGCCATATAAAGATTTCAGTAACTTACATACCTTTCCTTCCTGACCATCTAATACAAAGCCATCAGGCTGTTGCATGAATATTTCCTCATCTAGCTCTCCGTTCAGGAAAGCCGTCTTAACATCCATCTGGTGGACGAGAAGACCATGCGAGGCTGCCAAAGAGAGTAATACTCGTATGGTGGTCAGTCTGACCACATGTGAATAAGTATCGAAGAAATCTTCCTCTTCTTTCTGGGAATAACCCTTGGCCACAAGCCTAGCCTTGTACTTTTCAATCGTACCATCGGGCCTAAACTTCTTTTTGAACACCCACTTACATCCCAATGGTTTACAACCATAGGGACGCTCAGTAATTTCCCATGTTCCGTTAGCCATGATGGAGTCCATCTCGCTATGGACCGCTTCTTTCTAGTAATCAGCATTCGGAGATGCATAAGCTTATGAAATAGAAGTGGGAGTATCATCCACAAGGTACACAAGAAAATCATCACCAAAGGATTTTGCAGTCCTATGTCTTTTGCCCCTACCAAGGGTTTCCTTGTCATACTCCTCATTATTTTCATCATGTGTTTGTTCATAATATTCCATAGGAATGGCAGGCTCAGGAGTCTCCTCAGATTCCTGTCTAGAAGTGCTTTGTATATCTCTCATAGGAAAAATATCCTCAAAGAATGTAGCATCTTTAGACTCCACAATTGTACCGATCTTTACGTCAGGTACCTCAGATTTCACTACTAGAAATCTATAGCCGACACTATTCTTAGCTTAGCCCAAATTAACACAGTCCACGGTCTTTGGTCCAAGCTTACGCTTTTTGGGGATCGACACGTTGACTTTCGCCAAGCAGCCCCAAGTACGCAAGAATGAGAGTGCCGTTCTTCTCTTCTCCCATTGCTCATAGGGAGTGATCTCATTGTCTTTTGTCAGAACTTTATTCATGACATGACATGACGTCAATATAGCCTCCCCCACCATGCCTTGGATAAACCCGATGTATCTAACATGGCGTTAACCAAATCTGTTAGAGTACGGTTTTTCCGTTCAGCAACCCCATTTGACTGGGGTGAATAGGGAGGCATCCTCTCATGAATAATGTCATCTTCCGCACAGAAAGAACCAAACTCATTGGAGAAGTACTCTCCACCACGGTCTGACCGGATTCGTTAATTTTCTTTTCAACTTGATTCTCAACTTCTGCCTTATAGATTTTAAAGTAGTGTAGAGCCTCATCTTTAGTGCTTAACAAATATACATAGCTATATCTAGTGGAATCATCTATAAGCGCCATGCATTATCTTTTTCCTCCTTTAGTCAACACACCATTCATCTCACAAAGATCAGAATGTATGAGTTCTAACGGTGTCAGGTGTTTCTCCTCCGCAGCTTTATGGGGCTTGCGAGGTTGCTTTGCTTGCACACACGAATGGCACTTAGAACCTTTGGCTAAAGTGAAACTCGGGATTAAATTCAATTTTGCTAGCCGCGTCATACAACCGAAACCAATGTGACAAAGACGTAAATGCCAAACTTCTGTTTCATTAACATTCAAATGAATATTGTTCACGACTTTATTACAAAAATCAGCGAGGGAAAAGCGGAACAAGCCTCCGCATTCATAACCTTTTCCAACAAATAGTCCATATTTCGTAACAACTACTTTATTAGACTCGAAGACCAACTTAAACCCTTCTCTACATAGAAGGGAGCCACTAACGAGATTCTTCTTGATGGCGGGGACATGCTGCACCTTCTTGAGCTGCACGATCCGTCCTGAAGTAAACTTCAGATCGACCGTGCCAACACCATGAACAAATGCACTTGCGCCGTTCCCATCAGTACGGATCCGTTCCCTGTGACCTGATAAGAAGAAAACAATGAGATGTCAGCACATACATGAATATTTGCACCCGTGTCAATCCACCAATCGTTAGACTGACAAACTGAAAATACAATACACAAATTACCGTACCCAGACGCTCCATTCTCATTGTTGCTCACAATCATGTTGACATACTTGGAGTCCTGCCCTGGTTTCTTGAACTTTTTTGGGCACTTGGGAGCCCAATGTTCCTCTGAACCACATGTAAAGCATGCTCCTTTCTTCTTATCCTTGTTGAAGGGCTTCTTGCCCTTCTTCTTGAAGTCGGTATTATGTTGGACACCAGGTTTCCCCTTGGGCTTGTGGAAGTTGGAGTTCTTCTGTACAAAATTGGCGACAGAAGTTCCCTCGGTCCCTTTTCCGTGCGATTCCTTTGCTCTCGAATTCTGCTCGACACTCAGATGGCCGATGACATCCTCAAATGAGAATTCACGCCTCTGATATTTCAGAGTAGTAGCAAAGTTCCTCCAAGAATTAAGCAGCTTAGCGATTATGCATCCCGCGACAAATTTGCCCGGTAGATCACATTTGAGAAGCTCAAACTCCTTAGCGATGCACTGTATCTCATGAGCTTGTTCCAATACATAACGGTTTTCAACCATCTTGTAATCATGGAACTGCTCTATAGTGTACATCTCGCTTCCAGCATCGGTTGCGCCGAATTTAGATTCGAGCGCCTCTCACAAGTCCTTGGCAACCCGCACATGTAAATATGCATCAACCAACTTATCTCCGATCACGCTCAGAACGGCTCCAACAAAGATAACGGTGGCATCCCTGAACGCCTTATCCTGTCCAGGAGCAATCGTTTCAGTGGGAGTTACACCGGTGACCCAGAACACCGGATGTGATCTGTTGTGTCTTTTGGAGAGGAGCGACCTCTCTCATATAGACACACAAGCAGGCGAGAGGACAAACAGAAACGCACACAATTAAGAGAGAATTAAGGGACCGGAAACGGACGTACTTAAGAGCACTTAAGACAAAACGCTTCAGCACACATTCATTCTCCATTATCAGTTGCCGTTCATACTTTTCCTGCGTGACAAAAAGATAACATCGGCTCAGCGAGATTCCCGCAACCCGCGGCGCACGCGCGTGGCGTGGAGTGGCGTGGCGTGGCGGGAGGCGGAGGAGGAGGAGCGCGCGTGTGGAGCACCTCCCTTCTCTTCACAACCAACACCTCAGACATGTGGGAGAAGGGCTCACCTTATAAGTTGGTGTACATCTCTCCCAACTAGCCATGTGGGACTAAACTCCCACCACTTGCCATGACAGCATAGGCCTTTAGGGATTTTCCTGGAATTGTTAGATGGGCCTAAAGCTCACCCCAATATTTCAACAACTTTGGCATATGACCTTTCAAAGAAACTCAAGGAAAGAAAAAAATTCACTAGCCATAAAGCACTCCAGAGAAAGTTAGAACAAGGCAAAAAAAGCTTATGAGTTCCAAGCATCTAAAGCCAGAAGAGATACGGGGATTCAACGGAGTTAACATTAGTGGAAAGTTCGTTTGGTAACAGAGTCTACAAACCATTCATTCACATTGCAACTCATTTTCTCTCAGACGAAGGACTCAGAGGTGTCTACAATTGACTTCTTCTTGAAAAAGACTCAAAAGGACAACAAGACCGCTCTCAACACATACTGAAAATCTGAAGAGAAAATTCAAAAGGGAAGAGAAAAAAGTATACTGATCAAATCACTAAACAAACATATGAAGAATCTCTTACTAATAACCAACATATCGGTAAGGATGGCTTAGTCTCCCTAAACTCAATCCATCCAAAAGCCTCCGAAGTATATGCCAAGAACAAACTGAACAACTGAGCAGAACCACCAGAGAAGATCGTCAACTCATAAGTAGTTGAGGCAGTTGATCAAGACATAGTATGATTCCCTCGTCAGTCTCTACAAGATGACCGACTTAAGAAGCAAGTAACCTACTCTCTTATGCCGGTAATGTCAATTGCACAACTAAGTCAGTACAAAATCCGTATCTCCAAACAATGGATTCTGCATACCCGCGTATATGGACCAACCTTCAACAAGATTACTATGACTCTATTATTATGAAGAAAGACAAGTTTGAATAAACCAGGTATGTGTCAAAACTCAAAACTTCAACTTGTTCAAGATTCTTCTGTTCTCCGTACTGCTCAAGCTCTTTTTGATGCAAAAATAGACAAATTCGTGGCTCTGACATAAAATTGGAACATGTAAGTCATACTTCAATTTTATGTAGCTGCCTTCATCACAAAGGAGCAGGCTTCATACTTGGAATGGAGATTAGAATGGATAACCGACTGCAAGCACTTACATAAATCACTGGTTGGATTATTTAGATGTATTAGGTAATTATTTGAATTAATATGTTGTATGGTTATTCTTCCTCATACAAAATTTAGGAACCAATTTTAGTAAAGGTGCCCGAGGCAAACAAGTTCAATGTCTCTAAACCTTCACTCCCTAGTGCGTTTTAGACACTATAGTGAAGATGCTGCATCAAGCAAAGATATTATTCGCAGTTGTTCTGTGAATCACAGCACCACCTGCCACAGCCTAGAATGATTGTCGTTGCCTCATTTTTTTTTGCGAGAGTACAAACGGTGATTACAGCAAGTAGGCAAACAGGACCTCCACGAAGAAAGAAATTACATCCAAGTCCTCTTGCGTCGAAGTCGCCGGCGAAGTAGACGTGCCGATGACGCGCCGCCGCCAAATCCTCCCAAACCTTGGATCGGAGGATCTCCCCAGCGGACGGGAAGTCGTCGAACCTCGAACCCCGCGGACGCAGAGCCTCCACCCAGCTTCATCGGCCGCTCCGCTTGCTTCATCACCACCTGCACAGAGAAGGTCAATCGGATCCGCCGCCACCGGATCCGGAGGGGAACAAGCCGCACACGGCGAGCCCAGGGGCTGCCTCATGACAGCTGGAAATGTGCATGGCAGTCTGCCACTGACAGCCTCCTCACAAGAATCATTGCACGGCTGTGGCAGCAAAGACAACACAAAGCACCGATATCCTAGGCCAAAATTCAACCTGAGACTCAAGCACGTAAGCAGTCCAGCCCATCACAATGAACGAGAAAACGCGGCCTCCAAATAAGCCAGGCCCAGACCAATAGCCCGTTTCCCCCTCGGCCGCACAAAAGCAAAACCCTAGAAGCCCATATCCAACGGTTCTCGCTCCCCTATCCCCCATCGGACGGCCTCCGCCCCACGCGCCAACCTTATAAGCTCTCACCATTCCCCACCCGCTAGGGTTTCCTCCCAGACACCTACCCGCCTCCACCACACCCCCTCCCCCTCCCAGGTAAGCTCGCGGCGGCGGCGGCTATGACGACGCGCTTCAAGAAGAACCGCAAGAAGCGCGGCCACGTGTCCGCCGGGCACGGGCGTGTGGGCAAGCACCGCAAGCACCCTGGAGGTCGCGGTAACGCCGGAGGCATGCACCACCACCGCATCCTCTTCGACAAGTACCATCCCGGCTACTTCGGCAAGGTCGGTATGCGCTACTTCCACAAGCTGAGCAACAGGTTCTACTGCCCGTCGGTCAACGTCGAGAGGCTCTGGTCGATGGTGCCGGCCGACAAGGTGGCCGAGTGCGGAGCTGGCAAGGCCCCGGTGCTCGACGTCTCCCAGTTCGGCTACTTCAAGGTGCTCGGCAAGGGTCTGATGCCCGACAAGCCCATCGTCGTCAAGGCCAAGCTCATCTCCAAGATCGCCGAGAAGAAGATCAAGGCCGCCGGCGGCGCAGTCGTGCTCGTTGCCTAGGGTTCTGTCCTGACCCTGCCTTGTCATTATCTTGGTTTTGAGATCTGAATCTGAACTAGTAGTTGTTTTCTGTCCAAGCTGTTTGTGTTGAACAAGACTTGATAGTTCATTATCCTGCTTCCCGTGTTGAAAGACAGCGGCTTATGATAATTTTGCCAGATTATATCTCATATATCGTCTCTATGTGTGTGATGTTTATTATGTTCTGTTTGATCTATGTCATCAGTCTGTGATCAATGATCTGTAGTTGCCATAGGTTACGTCTATTTCAACATCGATCTGGATGTTGCAAATAGGCACTGGCCTTTCAACCGTACTTGTATTATGTATGAATTCTGTTTCTGATAGAGTCATGTGAAGTGAATTCTGCTATTAGATTAAATCATATGCATGATCAAGTTTTTAGAATTTTCAAATGAGAGCTTGCGCTAGGAAACTACCACTCTCATTATTAACAACCTAAGAAATTTTGTTAGTTTGTTGTCTTGTTTCCTCTGATGAAAACTATGTACTGTTTTGCACCATGTGTGTTAGTTCAGATCTGATATATAGATATACAACTTTTATTAGGTGCTGCAATGTATTTAATGTGATATATGCATGTGATGCTTTTTATGACAAGTATTTCTTCTAAAATCTGTCATTGTGATTTATTTATAAAATTTTAGGTTAATGAAATGTTTTGATGATTGTAGCTCTGTTTGAGGATGTGTGTAGACCTATGTTTAATCCTATATCTGTCATTCATAGTGAAAATTATGTAAGACAAACTCACGTTGAGTTGCTCTTATCTACCTTGACAGTAAGTATATGTTGCTATTTGTTTACCTATACAACTTGTAATGGTCTATCCTAAATTTGAAATAAGAAGTTTCCTCTTTAAGCTGGCTAATGACCTTTGTACTATCTAAGACTGCTCACAGTGGGAGGTATCATATATTGGTATCATACACATGGTCTGGTGAATGGTTTAGTACTATCTAAATTGATTGATGGTCTGTTAGTTAAATGTCAGGAGTTTTTTTATCTGAGTATTTCAATCTGATTTAGATTTATCCATTTTGCTTGAACTTGGTATGAACACATACCAAGGATTAAGCAAAAACATGGTTAGTTAAATGTGCTTCGTTTAACATTTGGGTCCAGTCTGTGTCTGTTTGTCACGCTGAAACATGGTTGCAAAATTTCAGATTTGGTGCTCATACAGGACAGGTAGCTCAGCTCAGGCAGCTGTTCATTTTTTCCGTCTAGCATTGTGTTGTATGATTATCTTTTTTGAGGGAACTGTTGGAGCATTGATTTCGTGAAAGCAAGGTAGTAGGCACTTTAGTAGTGGACGCACCTTGACAAATTCACGTTTGAACCGTCTGAGTTCTCTACGGTGATTGACTGAGTCATGCTTCTAGAGTTCTAGATCGAGGCCACTTGTGTGTTTGCAAGCGGATCAGTTTCTCTTAACCGACTTTTACTGCAGCGGTAGTGTATCTATTACGTCGGTGGCACTCCATCTCCATGGTCTACCAATCTGTAAATTTTCTCTGGATGTATCAGAGTTCAGAAGAAGCATCCATACGCTGACCCGAGACGGTAAGCAAGAGTACAAGTAGAAGGAAGCAACCGTGTCCGGCTCTGCGTGATCGATCCTTCGTCCCACACGCACAAGTAAGGAACCAACCGGCAGCGCGCCGTCCGTGAGCACATGGCACCCCGGCCTATACCTTCCGCCCCGTAATATGCTCCTCCACCTGCTATTCCGCTTCCGCCGGCTGCTGCTGGTGGCCTGCTCGTCGCGCCATATGCTGGTGGTCTGCTCCTTCGCCGGCTGCTGCTGGTGTGCTACTCCGCTGGCGGCTGCTGGTGTGCTCCTCCACCACCAGCTGCAGCTCTCAGGCTCCTCCCGCAACTATTCTTCACCGGCTGTTGTTGCTCTGTTCTGCCGGCTACAACTCCCCCGTCCCCCAGCATTTTATTTGCACATACTATTGCTTGTATTATACTACTACTAGTAGTAATATAATATGATATTTATAGCAAATATTACTGTATAATCATGTCGACTAGTCAACATGAGTCATGACTAGTCTACCAGTCGCTACTCCAGATCGACTCGTCGACCCGTCGACTCGTAATTCTTGGAGGAAACACAACATTTGTAGGAGAAACGAACAACAAAGCTAAAAAATGTGAGGGGTCATGGTCATTGCAGCACAAGTGTCAACATACACAGCCTAATTTACACAAAAAGTGAATCAAATTGACCACTTGTGTTCCCAAAATCAGCACATCATCACAGGCTCAAAGCCCAAGTGGTAATTTGTGTTCGCTCTGAAACGTAAACCTCCACCTACCCAAACTTGTCTTCCTCTAGGATTACTACTTTGTTTTTTGATTCGCAAAAAATAAACTCTATTTTTTAATTTTTTAACCAGAACTGTTCATAACCACGCCACCACGCGCGAAATCGAGGGTGCTCCAACGTCCAAACTGTTCCTCCCTTCTCGCTTCCACGTCTCCCTCCCCCTTTCCCCTTCCTCCGTTCGCTCGCCAGAAGAATCCCAGCTCGCCAAGGCAACCAGCACGACCAGCCATGCCGGCGGCGGTCGCCTGCTCCGTCAAGTGCCGCCCCCACTACCGCCTCTCGGCGCCGCATCCCCCCGCCGCGCTGGAGCTCCTGCCCCGGGCCCCGGCCGGCGGTTGCGAGCTGAGGGCGACCCGGTGCCGCTCCCCACCTTCCCTGTCCTTCGCGCGCGCCTCCGACCAAGCCGACGTTCCCCGGTCTCGCCCCTCGTCCGCGAGGCGAGCCCGCGCCGCCATGGCGGGCGAGGAGGTCGGCCTCGGCCGCCCCGCTTCCGCGGCCCTGCTGCTCGGCGGCGCGCAGAAGCGGCACGCCATCTTCCGCGAGGACCTCGTGCTCAGGGCCTTCTACGCCGCCGAGGCGGCTCACCGCGGCCAGGTGCTCATTCGACCCTGTCCCTGCCTCTCTCGTTGTTTGCTTGCCCCATCGGCGCATTTTCCTGGACGTCTGAAGCGACCGAACCGCGTTTCTCAGTCGGGCGTTTTGGTGGTTTCTGCAGATGCGCGCGAGCGGCGACCCTTACCTCCAGCACTGCGTGGAGACGGCGGCGCTGCTCGCGGAGCTTGGCGCCGGACCTCCGGTTGTCGCGGCCGGGCTGCTGCACGACACGGTCGACGACGCGGGGCTGGACTACGGCTTCATCTCCGAGCAATTCGGTGCTGGCGTCGCGGACCTTGTGAAGGGGGTAAGAATTTGAATGCTTTCTTTTCTAGTTGCTACTGAATATAACTGACATTAGGATGTTGAGCAGGCTCACTGGTTACTAATTTCGTAGAGCTGTTTTTTTTGGTAATAATCACTTGCTGTGCTAGTATTTCTGTGGAATGAATGTCAAAAAAAAAAAAAAAAATCTGTGGAATGTACCAAAGTAAGGTGACATTGTTGCTACAATGTTGTTCCGCCACACCAACAGTGTAGCACTTCAGAGCTTCTTCGTACCTGCATATGCAGATAACTTTCTGAGTATGACATAATCTTTGCCGAGTCCAGGACCAGGTCATAATCACAATTGATTAGTTATATGATTATGTCTCTGCTTGACCCCTTCTTTTGTTATCATTGTGTTGTCAATTTTCATGATCGAGAAGTGAATGCTTCTAGATTTTGCTGAAAAGAAAATTATTTATGATTGTGACTGACAGAAGATGCTGATTGTTACATTATTCATTGGGCTGCTAGACAAAATAAAATAAAATAAAATCTTATGCTTATCTAAGGTAGGTATTGAGTTAACATCATCTCTATCATATTATATGCAGTAGAAACCTACTAGGATTGACTTGCGCTTGAGTATAACGTAGGATCTGTTTCTGGTTGGTTTCTAAATAAAACCGTACATGTTTTTTTTTTGGTGATTTTGTTTGTCTGTTCTTTGATTTCTGTTTCTGTGTGCGTGCTGTTTATGTTATGGTATCAATTTTTATCTAGAACTTGGGAAATTACTTTTTTTCCTGCTATTTGTTATGTGTCATCTTAAGTCAATATTACACCTCCTATATGTTAGGGCGCTCAGCCATTTTTCTTTTGATTTTTTTTAGATAAAGGGATTTTATTACTTAAGAGTTTTAAGCATTACACCCGGCCTCTGCATAGCTAGGATGCACACAGCCACAAGATCACGAGGTCACAAGTACTCAAGCTGAATAAAAAAAGGCGAATTACATATCAAAATGAGAAATTGTAGATCCGCCTAAACTGCTGGTAGGTCTATCCGGAGACTATGTTGCCATCCATGCTGGGAGAATAACTCCCTGGCTGCAGCCTCCAAACGAGACGCCACCTCCAAAAACAGGTCTCGGTGCTCCACACGTTGCAAGGCCGACCATGCCCGAAGCGTAGCTGTACACCGATAGATCACCTGCATAACAGAAGCATTTTTATCGTTAAAAACCTTGTCATTTCTACATAGCCACAGCGACCAAATAACGGCAAGCGCTCCCACCCTACTGAATAGTTTAAACCTAGGATCAACCCCATTTAACCAGTTGCCAAAAATGTTTGCAACGGAACGCGGGGGATGTAAGGTAGAACCTATCTGGATGACTGACCATATAGACCTAGCTAACTCGCACTGAAAGAATAAGTGTGTGATGGTCTCATCATGATGACAGAAGACACACTTTTTGCTCCCGTGCCAATTGCGTTTGGCAAGGTTGTCTTTTGTAAGAATTACCCCTCGACGAAGATACCACGCAAATACTTTAGTTTTTAGCGGTATCTTCATCTTCCAAATTTTGTTATTATCCTTAATATCGACCGGTCCTACGGGTAAGATTAGAGCTCTGTACATAGAATCTACCGAGAATTTACCATTCTTCGTAAGATTCCATCGAAATATATCTGGTCCTTCCGATAGATTAATGGAATCCAATCGGTTGAGTAGAGCATTCCAGGATGCTTGCCTCGTTCCAAATAAACTTCTCCTAAACGAAACATCCGGTGGGGAGGTACCCAACACCTTAGCGATCGTGTCGCTCTTGTTTCGTGCAATTGCATACAAAGCTGGATATTGTTCTCTGAGAGTGGAATGGCCTATCCATTTATCCTCCCAGAAACGAATTTCCGATCCATCCCTAATTAAGAACGAACCATGAGGGAAAAAAAACTTCTTTGTAGCCATAAGGCCTGCCCAGAAGTGCGAATCACCAGGTTTCCAAATAACCTGAGATACGGCTTGAGATCCCACATACTTCCTCCTAAGGAGGGTTTGCCAAATTCCATCTTCAGAAAGAAGTTTGGATAGCCATTTACCAAGTAAAGCTCTGTTCTTGACCTCAAGGTCATGAACACCCAGCCCTCCTTGGTCTTTAGGGATTTTTCTTTTGATGGGTGCTTGGACATCATGATTAGTTTTATCTGCACGGAATATATTACAGGTTTCGAGTCTAAGTCATTTGAGCAAGCTGGCTCGTAGAAACGATACAGCGAGCAGAATTGATGAAGCTGACAGATTACGTACGGTCTTTCTTGCAATGGAAGATGCGAGAGCCGTGCTCATCAAACTTGCTGATAGACTACACAATATGAGGACGTTGGATTCATTGCCCAAGATCAAACGTCAGTGTTTTGCAAAGGAAACTTTGGAGATATTTGCTCCGTTGGCGAATCAACTGGGGATCTTGAACTGGAAGGAGCAGCTTGAAAATCTGTGCTTCAAGCACCTTTACCCAGAGGAATATCAGGAACTCTCATCCAATCTGCATCAGTTCTACAACAGAGATATGGTTGCAGCTGCAATAAGGCGACTGGAACAAGCCCTTCAGGTGAGAGGACTATCCTATCGTTCCATATCGGGAAGGCATAAGAGCATATACAGCATCTACAGCAAGATGGCAAGGTAATCTAGTGTATTATGTTTTTATTCTGGAATCCTTAGTAGACAAAATGTATTCCTGAAATAACGTCAACATAACTTTGAAGAAACATTGCTAGGCTGAGAGACATACTTCCTCTGTCCCTAAATATAAGATATCCTAGCAGTTCTTCTTATAGTCAGGGACGGAGCAAGTTTATCATGCTAATGTGATTGCTTTTTATTACAGAAAGAAACTGGACATGGATGAAATCTATGATGTACATGGGGTGCGTGTAATACTCGAGAATAGAGCTGATTGTTTCACCACATTAGAAGTTGTCCATCATTTGTGGCCTAGAATCCCTGGGAAATTCAAAGATTATGTCACCAGCCCCAAACCTAACGGGTACGACCATGCAAAAAATTGCTGTAGTATGCCAAAAAAATCTAGTTACCATGCTTAACCTAATGTTTCTTAACTTGTAGGTATCAATCCCTGCACACAGTTGTTCTGAGTGAAGAAACGCTCCCATTAGAGATCCAAATTCGTACTGGGGACATGCATTTGCAGGCAGAGTTTGGAATTGCTGCACATTGGAGGTACAAGGAAGGCGTTCGGAGTTGCTCTTCATGTGTTCCTGAAATGGTTGAATGGGTTAGATGTGTTGTTACATGGCAGTGTGAAACTTTGCACATAGATCACCCTTCACCTCTTGGAGTTGGTTCTTCACCGACGACAACATGCACTTTCCCTTCTCACTCTGACGATTGTCCTTTCTCCTATACGAAACAATATGACCACAGTGGACCAATCCTAGTAATACTTCTGGAGAACGAAAAGGTTGAGTACATTCATTATTTTCCGTGTGTGTGCTTTCTGATCAAGTACATAGTTGCAATGTGCTAATTTTGATATTTTCAAACTAAATCTGTCCTTTTGTTTTCTTCAGATGTCGGTGCAAGAGCTCCCCCAGAATTCAAAAATATTGGACCTGTTGAAGAGGGCTTCTAGCTATGACATGCAGTTGAGCCTGAGGCTGAATTGCCATGCTGTGCACAATCTGAACCAGGAGCTGAAAATGGGAGACGTGCTGGAACTGATCCCCTCCACTCCATGCAAATCTGGAGGTTACATGAGGGAGTTCCACCAAATGTCTGATCACCGACTCGCTGTTTCGCAGTCTTAAATAGCCGTAGAACAGTACATCTTGTGAATATAGATATGACAGCGCAGCTAATCATCTGAAGTTTAGGTTCTACAATGGCATGATACTAACTTATAGTATCGCATGTGGTGCATATTTGTTGAAGTAGAGCAAAAGAAGGTAGCATATGCAAAAGTCATCTGAAGTTTAGGTTCTCCTGCACTAACAGGATAGTGACATACAGTGTTAGCACGTGGTGTATATTTGTTGAAGTAGAGCAAAGTATGGTAGCATGTAAATATCTGATGTTTGAGCTCAGCAAATGGTTTCGCCAGGACAACTCTTATCGAAAAGAACACACACTATTGATAAGTGATTCAGAATTTGCCTACAGAAGATTCTAGCATGTGCTTATGTATACAAATGATAGCCGTTCTGTTTACCAAGCACTGTGCATTTTTCTTGAACAGAGCAAATGCTCTGTAACCTGGCTTACATGCAGCAAAAAACGAAAATCTAAAATATAGAGCTTTACATATTTTTCTTGAACTACGCAACATCGCAAATGTTCCAGAGCTTGGCTTCTGCAACAAAAATAAAATCTAAAAATAGACGACACCTGAGAGATTCGAACTCTCGCGGGGAAACCCCATGTACTTAGCAGGCACACGCCTTAACCACTCGGCCAAAGTGTCTTGTTGTGAATGACCTGGATACATTAGAAATAGAATCTGTTCATCTTTGTTTATCACTTATAAAATAATCTTTGTTTATCACTTATAAAATAATCTTTGTTTATCACTTATAAAATAATCTTTGTTTACCTCACCCGCGAAAGTCCCTACGCCTTAACCACTCGGCCAAAGTGTCTTGTTGTGAATGACCTGGATACATTAGAAATAGATTCTGTTCATCTTTGTTTATCACTTATAAAATAATCTTTGTTTACCTCACCCGCGAAAGTCCCTACGATTCCATTTCCACAGATCGGCTACTCTTTTTTTTTTTGCGAAAAAAAAAGAGTAGCCGTTCTGATGCTCGCGTACCGCGACGCCGCCGGCGTGCTCGTGGATGGAGATGATGTACATTCCTCGGAAGATCTTACAAGAATTGAAATTTTCCGTTGATAGGAAAAAGTAAATACCAGATATACGGCACCAACTCTTTTTAAAAGTTTTTTGATGTATGACGTCTAATCCCAACTCTCCTATCGAAAGGTAACTCTTTATTATTCCTAATTTTGGGATCTGTTGTTGAAAATCCTGCCGCAGTTGAGCCGGACTCTTGAGAATAGACATGGGCAGGCGGCGGTAGTTACAGCTCCCGATTGTCTTCTTCTCCATATATATGCACGACACCACGTACGCCCATGAGACAACCGTAAAACGACGTGACGATCCAGTCCGTGCCCGCCATGCCGTCGTCCACGCTGGGCATCGCGCCGCTGCTGGACGCCTACTTCCGGCGCCGCTTCACAGCGGCGGGCCTGGTCGAGGAGACCGTCCAGCTCGACGGCGGCGCCACCACGGTGCACTGCTGGCGCTTCCCTCCCGGCGCGAGCTCAGACCTCCCCGTCCTCGTCCTCCTCCACGGCTTCGGCCCGCCGGCGACGTGGCAGTGGCGGCGCCAGGTGGGCCCGCTCTCCCGCCGGTTCCGCCTCCTCGTGCCGGACCTCCTCTTCTTCGGCGGCTCCCGCGCCGACGACGAACTCGCGCGCACCGAGGCCCACCAGGCGGCGGCCATCGCGAAGCTCATCGGCGCGGTCGTGGGCGACGGTGTCGGACGCGTGTCGGTGGCCGGGACCAGCTACGGGGGCTTCGTGGCGTACCATCTTGCACGGCTGCTGGGTGCCGGGGCCGTGGAGCGGGTGGTGATCGCCAGCTCCGACCTTCTCAAGGGCGACGCCGACGATGCCACCCTGCTGCTGCGCGGCGGGGCCGAGCGCGTGGAGGACGTGATGCTGCCGCGGACCCCCAAGCGGATGCGCCGGCTCATGGAGCTCGCCTACCACCGCCCCCGCCGCTTCACCCCCGGCTTCGTGCTCCGTGACCTCATCCAGGTACATAACGGCCCCGACGTTTCGCCATTAATTTCCTTCGGCCGCCATGATGGCTGGGCGTGTCACGAGTCGGGACACAGGTGGAGAGTTCTTGGAGACTTTGCACCATACGTGTCGATGGCATGACTGCCACGTACTAGCCCTGTACTCTGACATGCCCAAGTGCCCAGCCAGCCTGCCGCGCCTCGCCGACCTCAGCAGATTTGTTCGCCCAACGACCTCGCCGTCGCCGCGCTAGCTAGCATGAACTCCGAACAGTGCAGGTTCCCGTTTCCCACCACTTCTTCCGATCAAATTCCCAACGGCCGTTCCAGCCGCTCGGTAGCTCCCCTTTCTATTGTAGGCCCTTTCTACCTGCCGTGTTTTTTTTGAAACAAGCCCAGATCTATTAATAAATTACACCGGTACAGACACCCCTGCAAAATAAGAAAATTACAACGCAACCCAGGGGAAAGACGGCCGTCGCCGCCGACAACACGCATCGAAGGCACGCTGCCGCCGACATCGCTCCGGGGAGCCTCAAGGGCAAGCAGCCGAAGACCTTCGAGAAAGGGGCACCAACGGCCCTACACGCTGCAGAAGAAGACGCCATCGTCGTCGCTGTCACTGGCGAATCATCGCAAGAACCGAGCCCGCCTCCTGTACACCAGCCACGATCCAACCGCCGGCAAGGGAGGGAGCGCCGGCAGGAAACAGCAGCCAGCCGCCGCCGTCGAAGACGACGCCGGGAGAGAGGGGAAGCTGCAGCCGACCAAAACGACGACGGTGGCCTCCCCGCCTCGACCACGTCGCCCGCGAACCACCCACACACCCTATCTACACTGCCGGAACGCGGATCCGGGGATTCCCCATTCTCCCGCCGTCGGAGCGGCCGCCGGAGGGTGGGAAATCCCACGGATGCGCCGGCGAACGCTGGCCGATCCGAGGTTTCCCTCAAGAACGTCTCTGGAACAGTAGAGAGGAGAGGGATGGAGAGGTTTCCAGAAATAGCGGTATGGGGATCGAGAAATTACTTGATAGAGATCTTCTACCTGCCGTGTTTCCGCCAAGATATCTGCTTGCCAACTTTGTGACCCGTTTGTCGGCGAGCAGTAGAGCTAGTGCGACAGATGAACGACCTGTACGTCTTGCATCTGCCTACCTATATCCCAACAAACGACATCACCGACTCGCCGTCCGTCAAATTCCTCCAACCTTTTCATGTCAAACGACAAACTGAACTGTTTGGAAAGATCCACCACCAACTTGATTTGAATAATTAACAGTAGCAACTATCTCAAACGCGCTCGTGTGTGTGTTGCAGTATCTCTACACCGACAACGTAGAGGAGAAGAAGGCGCTGATCAAGGGGATAACCCTGGGGAACAAAGACATGTTCCAGCTCACTCCACTCCCCCAGGTACGTACTCAAGTTCTGCATACTGCATACACACAAACACTTGCAACAAGAGGTTGCATCTCACCATGCCAAATTCCTGTAATCAACTTGCCAAGCTAACCCATAATTTCTTCCCATCCATGTAACATGTGAGATTTCAGCAAGTTCTTGTGCTGTGGGGGGAGCATGATCAGATCTTCCCCATAGAGAAGGGGCGTCAAGTGACAAGGTCAGCACACCAACTCACTACTCTGTGCTTGCTTCTGTAATTTGGACGCATTTCTGTCGCACCTTGTACTGCAACTTATACATGAAAGATTTGTGCAACCAATGCAGGGAGCTAGGCGCGAACGCTAGGCTGGAGATCCTGAAGAACACTGGCCATATGCCGCAGGAGGAGGACGCAAAGAGGTTCAACGAGGCTCTCCTCAACTTCTTGCTACCTGCTCCGAGTTCATCGCTGTGATGTGAATTTCATTGTCGATTTCTGGGAAGATGGTTGAGAGTTCCTAATTTATGTGTGTTTTTTCTGTACTGTAGTTAGTTTAATTATTGGTTCACCGTCTCGACGATAAGTACAATCATGATCTACAGGGCAAAACGTTGCACCAACTGGGAAACAATATTTGACATATTGTTCACTAAATGCTCTGTTCCCCATATATGCTTGGCCTGTGATCTTATCATCAAATTAGAAGAACGCACAACAAGTTGGAGTACCGATAATTGAGTTTAATGAATCATGGATTCAGCGCACAGCAGAGGACTTCAGATCGAACTGTCAATGATGCCAGTGTCTCAGAGTTCGGCTAGTGCGATATGTTTACATTTTGTTTTGCGAATCCATATGTTTACAGATTTGAAAATGTGTCATTAATCTTTACTGTACCGACTCAAGAAGAACCTTTCACTCCACATCTCGCTGCCCAGATGCTAGGAATCAGCACGTTATTCCATCAGACGCAAAAGAAGCAACCTCTGAACAAATCTTGAAAGGAGTAAGTGGAAATCTCATTCATTATCTGCACTCTCCGAACAAATATGTTTAAAACTTGAGCCAATCATTGAACGTGTGTTTCTTTCCCGAGAAGAGAAGATCGAGATTGACTGGGAAATGAATTCGCAAAAAAAAAAAAAAAGATTGACTGTGCAATGAAAGTTTTCGTTTTTCAGATAAACATAGTGTATCTATACTACTATTAAAAGAGCAAACATGTGTTGATACATTAAATCACAACCATTCAATATTAGATTAACGGTCCGGATCACTTCAATGTTTGACAACTCAACACACCTTTTCAGTTTTGTATTAATTACATAAATTTTGCCACCGCCCTCGATTTAACATCTTTTAATAGGTCGTGTGATTCCTATGCCCCGATCGATCGATGGTTCGTTTCTGACCGTGTCATACTCAATTCCGCGTTGGGTTCGTTTCTGACCGTGTCATACTCAATTCCGCGTTGCCACGTCGGTTCAGGCTCGTCGAAGAAAACAACTGTAAGCCTTTAAATTCTGAAGAGCCAGGTCGATTGCACTGTATCAGATCGATCGTTCCGATCGTTCCAAGCTTACGATCCAAATCTAGCGTTCCAGGCGAAAGAGAAAGAGATTCAGATTGGACGAGACATCAAGCAAAAACCATGTGGGCGACCACGATGGACATTAACAAGAACAAAGTCGAGGAGTCACGAGATCGAGGGCGAGAAGACAAGACGATCACGCTGGTCTGCTCTGAAAGGCGACGACTTCGAGATCGCAGACGATGTGACGAGTGACGACGCTCGCATTCACCACATGATCATGGACGATTGCTAACGGCGGCGACATAGCCCCCACCGCCGACCCGGCAACACGCGCGATCAGAGCTGAAGACGGCGCCGCGCACCTCGCGGAGTGGATCATGGGATTTGAGGAGAACAAGCAAGAACTGCGGGGGGGGGGGGGATCGAGAGGTGTGGTCGCATGATCCGGCCTTCCGGCGTGGCTGATGTACTGCTCCGAGCGCTGGAGCTGCAGATGTAGAACGTGTGCGTGGGCCGTGTGCTGTGTGCAGGGCGCCACCGTACAGGACGTCGTCGGGGACGTCCCCGCCGCGTCGCAGCACGCATGCAGCTGACCTGAGACGAAACAGCCAAGGAGCGCCTGGCCGCCCGCCGTCAGCGAGCGTGCATCGAAGCCTGGCCGACACCCTGCCCAGCGGCCTGCCGGAGACACCACGCTGCCGTCCACTGCACGTTTAAGGCCGCCACGCCCTCTGCATCCACGCTACCACGCTGCCCTGCATCCACGCTTCCGTGCCGCTGCACCGCCCTGAATCCACGCCGCTGCCACCGTCCCCGACACCAAGCCTCATGTTCCGTTCAGTGACCATTATATTGTATGGATATATACTGATCATGGCTAACAAGCATTGTCTTAAGTCGTCAACTGGCCATGGTTCAGAGTCGTCATGGCCAAGGCTCATAGAAACTGATAGTTGCCAAGCTGACATGAGCCCATGACGATTGCTTATGCGTTCTGGCATGGAAATTGATAGTTGCCAATTGGCAAGTTGACTGTTTGGAGAGACTTTCCTTTATAAATTGATTTTTGCTTCGTGCCTTTCTTCATGTAAACTTTCTTTTCGGGAGCTAAGCACACACACATCTAGCCTACTATTTTAGATGCATGATTTTTTTTTTTTTTTTTTTTTTTTGAGAACACAGTACAACACAGACGCTCACAAATACGCACATACACTCACCCCTATGAACGCACGCACGCACACCCTACCCCTATGAGCACCTCTGAAGGACTGAGCCGGCAGATCTTGAGGTTGACGAAGTCACCACAGGCGCCTCGCTGTTGACGGGCACGTCACCTACCACTGAAAGAATAGCGCCGGATAATCCTGGAATAAATCCAGGTAAATGCAAACGCCCATGCCAAGTCTAGGACTTGAACCTGGGTGGGCTGGTTCCACCACAGGGAACCCAACCATCAGAGCCAAGCTCCGTTTGCTTTTAGATGCATGATTGACTGCTTATATATCTAACCAACAAGCTAGCCACAATTAAGTATTTTTGTGGTATCATATTAAGATGTTGAATTTATACTATGTTGTAATTCAGGGTATTACTGATGGTCTATATTTTCTAATTGAAGGTCACCATATTCGGTTGCATTGTTTTCCCGGTATTGTGCATGCTTCATGCAAGAAGATAAATATGTATATATCTTTACTGGTTTTGGACAGAGGTCATCTGATAACATAAGATTGTCAGGAGAACGTTCCATTTTTGCCTCCAAGTGATTTCAATATTCATTATAAGCAGCATGCATATTGATATCCGACGCCTTTCGGTTTCATATTATTTTCTTCGTAGAGATGCTACCTGTTACAAAGAAGTATTGAATTCATATTGTATATGTGCGCATATGTGTGCCGACTTTTTTTTGCATAGTAGTTGATTATCACTTTTAAATAACAGTTGGTTTTCACTGTCATAATCATATTAAACTTCTTCGATGAATTTGTTGATACATGTCAATGTTGCACATTTACTTGACTTATATGTGTAGATGCACATACTATCTCGCAATCATTTTTCCTTTCACTGTTTGCCAAGCCAACAAACGAACGACTCTACTCAATAGATGAACTTTGCTTGTGCATCAGTATGGTTGATGATGTCTCTTTAATGGAGTATAAGCCGATTTTTAAGTTTCTTTTGTGTTGATAAATTTCTTTTGTGACATTGAGAGATTTTTTATCGGTACAATATACATCGTTGGCCATGAGACATATTTAAATGTCTCAGAAAAAACTAAAAAAAGAGAGAAATAAGATTAAAACAAATGTTTTATTATAGTTATTATACGTGCATGAATGTTTTCTATGAATGTAAAAACTAAAATGTGACATTTAACTTAATCATAAGATATGTCTTGTAGAGCGACGTGCGTGCACGTGCAAGGCTACTAGTTAGCTAAAAAATGAAAACATAGTGTATTAGCTGAAAAAAAAGGATTGACTGTGCAACGAAAGATTTGTGAAATGAAATTTAAAAGTGTCTAGATAAATATTTCAAATATAATAAGTTAATTTCCTAGGTTTTAAAGTTATAGTATGATAGTACGGCGTAGTAAACGTAGATGGTCAAGCTAATTTCAGATGTCATATTTTTGAACACCGGAGGGTGTAGACACTGAGATACAAAGATACCTTGACCATCATGTTGCAAGAATCAATGCCCCAGCTGGAACCCACCTGATTTCCGTTTACAATTCTCAATTCCATTCAAAGATAGTAGGAATATCACAGCAATTGCGGGCATGGAATCAATTAGTGTTTACTGCCTAATAGGTTGGTCATTGTGTAATGACCACAGATCACGGTAGTATTGATGAATTACCACATACTCCTCTATATATATTGAGGCCGAGGTGGCCTTGGCTACTGCTTTCCTTGGTTACCTCACATAGCCATTCGATCGGGCAAGAAGTACGAGAATGAGGAGCGGCCTGCTCTATGTCATCACCATCTTCCTTATGGGATGCCTTGCCGCGACAACACAGTGTAAGCAGATGTACATTGGCATTACATTATAAACCTCGGATATGTCCAATGTCTTTACATATATGCACATCCGTGTGATCATGAAACTTTTGATGTGATACATAGGTCGTCCCGGGGCACAAATGAAAAGGGTCTACGAAAATGGCCATACCAATTTTAGTCCTCCTACCATGGTCAACTCGACAACAGTAGACGGTGAGAGCAAGCTCGCCCTGCAATTTTGCATCAACAAGGCGTGCCGGAGTTTACCCTTCGGCGAAGACTGGCCATACTGTTATTGTTGCGAAACTATGCCGCGTGAGCCGTGTTTCAAGGAGGAGGATGACTGCAGGGCAGAATGCCCCATCTGCGACCCTGACTGCCGGCCTCGATTGTCGCCGGAGATTAAAACTTAATGAATATCGGCATGTGCGTGCAAATAATCCAGAATTTTAGTTGTTTAGTTATGAGGATAGATCGTCAGCCAGTGATTAATGGTAATGTATTGCTTGAGCCTTTTAAGATTCTTGAACTTATTCCTTAGGAAGTACACGAAGTATCTATTGACCAAGGTAAATTTTGACAATGTATCCTGGGTAAATCATTCTTGAAAGCGCACAAAACTTATTAGGCACATCATCATCGCGCTGGCTCGACCAACTGATGTGAGTATCCCGTTTAATTTTTCAACAACACGCATGCGAATTGCATGTCATCTATATTAAGATAGAGAGAGTTTGTTTACAAGCCTACATGCGATGGAAGGGAAGATCACACAGGTGACCTTCCGTCCAAAACTCCACCCAAAACACAAAGAGATTACTCGATCTCTGGCAGCACGACTCCACACAGTTTGGCCTTCTTCCAAAGCTCAAACTCCGCTTTAATTTGCCTGCAAACCTCCCAAGGAATCGTCGATTCTGTTAAACACGGAATGTTACAAATCAGTTAATAATCCCCTACCAACATTCCAAGGTCTTGGATGAATAGTACTCAGTATAGTACTACTAGTAAAGACAATATTGTTTTTTTTTTAAATTTGAACTCCGATTTAACGAAAATAAAACACTCCCTCCAGTCCGAAAAAACTGGCGCAGCTTATACGTATGGTTTGTGCGTGAGATGCAGTTTTCCCATGACACTCTTTTTTTGATCGGAGGTAGCAACATATTTGCTTCCTGAAATAATACGCCCTCTGGTTCACAATCAGTGACACTGGATATTCTATTGTAGTATATGCGTAATATGAATATTATCATCACCCGGATAGACTTGTGCTAGAAACCTATACATTTAGTTTCCAAGTTTCCGATCCAAATATTTTAAATGACACCGACCATCAAATTTTAATAGTTTAAATGAATATATACCCACAATATCACTGAGTAATGTTCTAGTCTCACAGGACATACATCTAAACTCGGACTCTATACTCAGACGACGATCTTAGCACATGTAGCATCCGAAGATCACTCTGTGTTGTATTTTGAACTTAACACGCGGCACAACTAACGGTAATAGCAACAATGCTAAGATAGCCAAGTGACGCATGCTAAGCAACTAAGCAGGTCCAGTCCATCTATTAAGGTGATGCTGAATATACTACCATACGTGTGTGCTATGTACGTACAGGTGATGCAAGCTCATCTTAGTATTTACCAGTGTGACTAATGACGTGCAAACCATTTTTCAGAATATAAATTAAGAAAAGACTAACACATTCTTATGCACATGTGACTCGTTTTGTAACAACCGCCAGATGATGAATTGTTGTCCACAACTCACAAAGATAGATATTGAAACAGAGCAATACAATGTACCAACGAACCCACTGAGAAACATTATCGAATGCTTTTCAACGATTATCCAGACAAATTATTTGTTTGTAACAAGAAGAGGCAAGGCAGGCGAAGCCGATCAAGCAAGGCAGGTGACGCTGATTACTCTTGAGCTCTTGACACAGTCTAGCTATTGTTTCGCTTTGTTAAAGTTTTGGTTGCTAACTGTTCGAGCTAGTACTAATCCCCTTAAATGTGTTTTCGGTCAGGGAGATTGGCAATTGAGAAGGGATTAGGCATTGAAATTAAGAATCCAACTCTTACCATTTTATTAACATAGGAGGGGGTGGGAGTGGGAATAGAACTGTTTAAGCAAGTTTATCTTGAAACTTCATCATATCTTACGTTATCTTCCTTTATCTAGTTTCTCATCAATTTCCACGAAACAAACAAGGGAATAAAATTTCTCCTAACATTCCCACACATAATTCCTATCACCTTGCTCATACCACGCCTAACCTCAATACAACTCCGTGCTCTAAACTTCCATTCCCTTTCCCAAATATTGTCAAATGACCAGTTGATCTGGTTTGCTCTGGTCTTGAAAAATCAGTTGATCTGGAGCAGGACCTGCATCATCACCATGCTCCTGAACATGTACATGTGCATCAGATACCAGTTTGCTGATCGCTCCGATTAATTAATCACGAACTTAAAGCCAGAGTGACGTTCTACTGAATTGCATACGACCAGCTGAATCAACAAAGCGAACAACAGTGTCTGAAAAGTGCGATTAATGTCAACCATGCATTTAACTAGCATGCAAACTGTGCAATCTTACCCTTAGTTAGATGTAATCACAATGCAATGACGATCCCAAACACCTTGAAAGCGTGGATTATTTCACAACAAAAACACAATATGCGTCTATATTCCACAAAGTTGCAAATATCTAAACATAAAAAATCAACAAAGGACAAGATTATTTAACTGTGATTATGCTTCAGATAAAAATATGTTTACCCTTGATTTGAATAGTATTGCAGAACTTCTCTTTCTGGTTTCAGCACGTGGATCAATTTTAAATTTACAAACTAGACTGACAACCCTGGTCATAGCAGAGCCCGTCTCAAACGTGCCAATCTTTACAGTTCTTAGGACGAGCATACTTTTACAATAGGAACATATGCCATTTAATGAGGGGGGAACATGCTTTTAATTTGGCAAATCCCTGGCCTCAAGTAGATCACATGTCAATATTTACATTCTGAATAAGATCTTCTAGAGCCAGAAATCAGAAATCGTCAAGTTTGTTCCGTGAAATGCACATGAATGTCAAGTCCCATAATTTCCTTTCTTTTTCTTTATATATGTGAAACCGGGCAGGTGATCACATTCAATTTCTTATTAATCACTATTTGTACAGCCACAATATAAACATTTGCAACAGGATAATTCAGAATTTAAATAGTCCTTTGTTTCTGGTCCGTACAAGAAAACTCAGAAGACTGACCTCTAATTACCTAACTAGGCATTGCTCCAATCAGATTGCTAATTGAGTTGCAAACGAAATACCAAGAAAACTGAACGTCGGGAAGGGGGTTAACCTTTTCAGAGGCGAGCTGTCATTAATCATAGCAGTCTTCATCTGTCACACAAAAGTACCATTTTCTTTAGCAAAGCTTTGCAATGTATTACAACACTGATTTGGAAGAATTTTTTTTTATATGAATAGAACATCAACTAGAAACTTACGTGCTTCCGCCTCTTGGTTCCAGTCATCGTCGTCATCATCAAACTCAACATTCTATGGGGATAGTCAAGGTATTAGAGTTCTAGAGAAAACAATATGGAAGGCAAGGAAATAATACATATCTGGTCTATCCATTACATATTTGTTGATGCGATGGAACACACATAGATCAGATATTTTTGCCAAAACAATGTACCACCCAACACCCATTTTCCTACATCAAGGAATTCAATATATAAAGTTTCAAGTTCCAATATACTAACTTGATTATAATCATCATCTGAACTTTCTGGCGCCTCTACTTCCTCTTCTTCCTCGTCATTCTCGTCTTCATCATCCTTTTCGGCCTTGTTCTCTCCATCCTACAAGTACCAACTTTCTATCAACATCGTAGCATAATCTCACTACTTCTGTAATGTGAAACAGAACCTGACTCTAAGCTAAAAATAATATGTCTGCAATGAAAAATGCTTTCCAAATTGATCCCAGAATGAGCAATAGAGTAAAAGAATGATGGCTTGCCTTTTGCATCGCTTTCTCCAATGCTTCAAATTTCTCATCTGTGAAAAAGGAAGACAAGAATAATGTAAGAGAACAAATCCTGGAAGACGTCACAACTAAAAGACATGAACAGAAGTTCATAACAGAAGCAACAAAGAAATTATGTTTTGGTTTGTGCAATACAGCAAACCTGAATCCTTATCCCACCGAAGTTTTTTCTTGACTGGTTGCGCTTGTTGACTATAACCTGAATGGAATATAATGTCAATGATCTACTGTTCTGCAATCACGTAGCAAATAACAAACCTTGCACACACACACACAGTACTACATTTAAAAGTCGAGACTACCTTTCAGCAGTTCTTCAGGAAAATTTCCCTTAGTTAGTTTGAGGTATGATGCAAGAGCTTCACGTTTGCTTCGTGTTTTGCGCTTCCTATCAGAAAATCTTTCAATCTCTTTGTCGTCATTTTCTGATAAAATGACAAATAAAAAATAATCAGACAGAATTTAACAGAACAAAGTAGAAACCGCTACCTGTACAAGGAGGCAAAACCAGAGTATTCTCACAGTGAAAGATGACGAGGGTCTCATTATGTATAGGCCATGAACATATAGATGCAAATCGTGTAATACCAAATTTGACAATGGAATAACAGACATCAGTATTAATTCTAGGCTGTATAGAACAAGTAGAAAGTGTGTCTCGTACAGTACATCAAATTGCATAAAGAACATTTCTCCATAAATAAGTAAAACCAGGATTCATGGATATCTTATCATTGAACTAGTGAATACGTCAACGCATTGGAGTACATAGCAAACCAGCCTTCTGTAACATAGCAAAGTAGAAAAACATGGAGTACAGGGAAATAAGAACAGAGGCTGCTCACGATCATAAGCAGTCATTGTAAGCCAGTTCATACATAATACATAAACTGACAAAAGACCATAACCACGCTGCATCCAATTCATTGGCCAACTAACTATTAAGTCTTTATCTAAAAAACTAACTATTAAGTGTTCATAAACCGAGAAGAAAATATCTCATTGTGCAGCAAGAGGAACCGAGCATATCAGTTTTAGTAAGTTCATTTCTTCACCGTACTTTTCTTGGGGGCCTCCAGCTCAAGGTGGTAGCAAGAAGTCCTCATGAAGTCCTCGAGGCGTAGGGTGGACTGTATCATAAGCGCCTCCTCTTTGGAAAACTTGTTGCAGGTCATCTCGGGCAGAGTGATCTCCTGCACGGCACGAACTCCAAAACCCGAGTGAATCCCTAATCCCAAACGGAGAAGCGAGGCGGGGTGGTGGCTACAGAAGAGGGGAGGGGACTGGCTGTACCGGGAAGTCCTCGTGGGGAGTGTGCTTCGCTTGGAAGTTGAAGTTGGAGCCTCCGCGGCCGCCTCTCCCGCCACGGCCGCCGCCCCTCCCGCCACGGCCGCCGCGGAACGACATCGTGGGAACTCTGAAGCCGCTCCTCTCGGTAGCAGATGGAGGTGCTACGGGGACGGGAAATTTGGGGGGAAACGAGCGGCGGAGGTTGGTTATCGGTGGGGGTGAGCCTCTCTCTTGTCGCCGGCGGTGGCCGGAGGGGAGAGAGACGGCTAGGGCAGGGGTGCGGCCGCACGCGGCGGTTGATTCGGTGCGAGGAGAGCTAGCGCGGCGCGGTCTGCCGCCGCCGAGGAGGAGAGGGCAGAGGGATCGTGAGCGGCCCAACTTTTACATGGGCTGTATCGGGTTGTCTTCTACGTTCCTGGACGTCTGAGCGGGCTGGAACGAATCAGTTCGCGCGAGCCCGCTGTGCCTATCGCCTTCTGTTTTTTTTGTTTAAATAAGCATACAATTTATTATACTTATAAAACCAGGGGCATCTCGCCCATTACAACCACTAGTTGAGTGACCGTGCGTTGCTACGGGTAATCTATTTTTCTTGTTGTCTGTATACACAAAAAAGTTATTATAGATATATAGATACATATGAAAGAAAATTACACATGTAGACAATATTTGTGGTCCCTCCGTTCCAAATCCAGTGACAACTAAATCAACAACAATTTAATTAGAACGGAGGAATCATATGTTATTTAGAACATTAAGATTATTTAGATTCTACTTATTTTAAGTGTGTTTCCATAAGTTTGAAAAAAAAGCGTGTTTCAATAAAAATAGTTAGTCAGTATTCATAGAGAGGAATATACCAACTACTTTTGTTAATCCCTCCGTTCTAAGTTTAGTTAGTCAGTATTCATTGGACGCATCCGGGACTTTTCACCGAACCTCTTCCGAGCCGTCTCGAGGCAAGCGGTCAAGACACGGTGCGTCCGCGAAGGCTTAGCGGGTGGTTGGCTAGAGGACATTTCTCCGGACCTCTCGGCGCTAGCCATTGGGGAACTCCTGGAGGTGGCAGACAGGCTGACAGAGGTGCAGCTCTTTCCGGACCAGGAGGATGCTTTTGAGTGGATTTGGGACGCTAGGAGAGTCTACTCCTCCCGCTCGTGCTACACGGCTTACTTCTGAGGGTCTGTAGCTATGGTCGGAGCCTCCGCCATCTGGCGTTCTAAGGCTCCCTCCAAGTGCAAGGTCTACTTGTGGCTTGCCCTTCGGGGGCATTGCTGGACAGCCGATCGACTAGCTAGGCGCAACCTCCCGCGCCCCGGCTCTCGCCCTCTGTGCGACCAACTCGATGAGACCATCGATCACCTTCTTGTAGGATGCGTCCTCTCACGGGAGATCTGGTCGAGATGTTGTCTCAGCTGAGGTTTCCTCGCTTGGGTCCCGAGGGGCGACGAGACCTTAGAGAGTTGGCTCTGCTCTAGGTCAGCGATGCGGAGAGACAGTAGAGGCCTTTGGATGGCCCTAGCCCTTGTGGCGTGGACCCGTGGACACACCGGAACGACATGGTTTTCAATGGCGCCACACCGTCGGTCCATAGGTTGTTAAGAGTCGATCAGGTTAGAGGGAGAGACCTGGCGGGTCGCTGGTCTCTTCAGAGGTAGCCTAGGTCAGGCGGAGCGGTGGAGGTTTTGCGAGTAGTCTGCTAAGTTTTTAGGTGTACGACTGCTACGGCAGTGTGGTTGCGCGCTCGGCGTCTGTGCCAACCCGTGTTGTAATTCGGCCGCTTGGCCTCTTCTTCTATGAAAACTGATATGCCTTCCAAGGCATATCCTTTAAAAAAAGTTTAGTGGTTCTGGTACAAGTTCTAATAAAATAGTGAAACGCTTAATTTAGAACGGAGGGGGCATTAACTCTACTTAACACGTTTAATATTTCAGGGTTTCGTTCAAACTTATGCACAATGAATAGCCTACGTGATGTGGCACGCCATATATTTGATGTTGTTGGATCGCCAGTCAAGTTAGATGTCACATATGCAAATAAACTTCGTGCCAATGAGTATGAGAAGATCACAATAAAATCAGATTTTCTGTTTTTATTTGAGCCGGTCAAAGAGAAATACAAGGAAAGAAATAATTCGACCGGACATGAAATTGGCTGCTATTTCTTTGAACTGCCACATCCACCAGAGAAAGTCGAGCTGCTGCACAGGAGGTTCTTGCCGATGGAGTATTTGTCCATGCATGCATGTGGCTGGGGTCCACCTCTACCATACACGTCAAGGAGATGCACCAATCAAGAGACCTAGTGCACACGTTAATAAAAGGAGTCCTAGTCGTATTTGCTTAGATTAATATAAGTCAGTTGTTTATTTCCTTTTGAGAATAGATACGTACAGCTGCGGCCCAGCTTGTTGGTCAAGCCAAGTTAGTAGGAGTCGGCTATATATAAAGCCACCAAGTGTCATGTAAAATTAGGTTATGTTTTCAGATTAAAGTTATGTCGTGAGGTTCACCCAGGATGGGGATCCGAGATCGAGTTGCTGGTTTTGATTGCTGATTCTTTGAATCCGTGTTTGCGTATCGTGGAGTAGATCCAATCTGCTCAACGATCGAAGTTATCGTTTGTTGTTTCTTGGTTCGCCGTGAAAGATCGGGCCTAAAAACCCTATTGGATCACGTTGATCCTTATCATCTTGGTATCAGATTCGTCGCGTTTCTCACGGCGATTTTGTTCGAGATTTATCTGCTAAGTTTGTTCTGTTGGTGAAGTTTTGCTGCCGGAGGCGATCAAGCCAATACACCGGTGTTCTGTTGATCTTGGATTGGAAATTGCTGGATCTGTCGAGATCTATTGCGGGGAATTTTTCTGCTTTGCTCGGTGACCAGATCGAGGCACCTTGCCTTGCTTTGGTACGTGTAGATCAGGAAAGAGAAAAGGAATACAAGATCGGATTGAATCCTTCACGTGAGTCTTTCCTTGTACTGTTGGCCTGTTGCATTGGATCAATTCCCGATCAGTGTGTCACCGTTTTTCTACTGCACGCATCTACTGCTACTGGTGCTGTTCTCTATTTTCTGCCGTGGATGTTTGATGCTGCGTATGCTATGGAGAAGAAGAACTTGCTGTCCTATGGGTTTCAGCGAGAGGAACAAGGGCGTGCTGTATCTCTGTTCCATTCTAATGTGAAAGTTCAGGATAAAGCATGTGCATTGACAATTGATTATTCGAGCTTCATCAACGCTGTTAGCCTCGAGATGGTGGAGAAGTTAGGGTTGCCTACAACGCCACATCCGCAACCATATTTGTTGTATTGGGAAAACCACCACCTCGCCATCACACACCAATCATCGGTACACTTTCAGTTGGGTCCGTTGTCTTATGTGGTGTGTTGTGACGTGATTCCACTTCATTTGGTTTCATGTCATTTGCTGTTGGGAAAACCATGGAACGATGAGCACGGAACTTTGTTGTATCAGCGTAACCCACTTCAGTATGCCGTGCCTTTTCATAGGAAACAATGTATTCTGCACTCCATGGATACCAACATATACACATCATGGAGAGAGGAAAGATTACAGAAGAAGAAGGAGGCCGACAAAAAGCTTAGAGTGCTCGAAGAGGCAAAGAAGAGAGAAGCCGAAGCTGCTGCAATTCCTGTGGTGGCTGACACTGCTGCACTTGTTCTTGCGCCTATTCAGCGTAGAGATGTGGCCGATATTGCTGCAGTTCATGTTGTTTCTGCAGATTCTACGGTTGACATCACTACGGTTGACGTTCAGCCTGTTCATGATGATGTTGCTGCAGAAGATGACTCGAAACCGAGGACGGTTTCGCCTGAAGGGGAGGAGGATGATGTGGCACGCCATATATTTGATGTTGTTGGATCGCCAGTCAAGTTAGATGTCACATATGCAAATAAACTTCGTGCCAATGAGTATGAGAAGATCACAATAAAATCAGATTTTCTGTTTTTATTTGAGCCGGTCAAAGAGAAATACAAGGAAAGAAATAATTCGACCGGACATGAAATTGGCTGCTATTTCTTTGAACTGCCACATCCACCAGAGAAAGTCGAGCTGCTGCACAGGAGGTTCTTGCCGATGGAGTATTTGTCCATGCATGCATGTGGCTGGGGTCCACCTCTACCATACACGTCAAGGAGATGCACCAATCAAGAGACCTAGTGCACACGTTAATAAAAGGAGTCCTAGTCGTATTTGCTTAGATTAATATAAGTCAGTTGTTTATTTCCTTTTGAGAATAGATACGTACAGCTGCGGCCCAGCTTGTTGGTCAAGCCAAGTTAGTAGGAGTCGGCTATATATAAAGCCACCAAGTGTCATGTAAAATTAGGTTATGTTTTCAGATTAAAGTTATGTCGTGAGGTTCACCCAGGATGGGGATCCGAGATCGAGTTGCTGGTTTTGATTGCTGATTCTTTGAATCCGTGTTTGCGTATCGTGGAGTAGATCCAATCTGCTCAACGATCGAAGTTATCGTTTGTTGTTTCTTGGTTCGCCGTGAAAGATCGGGCCTAAAAACCCTATTGGATCACGTTGATCCGTATCACTACGGTTTTTGTGTACCGGATGAAAAAAAATGAAGAATTTCTAAGGACTGGATTATAATTTCTCTTTCAGGTGTTCGATTAATATAGAGCTTCGGATCATTCACAAAAAATATAAGCTACCGGTCATGTGCATCCCCAGACACTTATATAGACGACAAATAATAACATTAAATTAAAAATCATCTAAAACACCCTTTGCTAAGAGCTGGAGTAGTTAATTACGGTCGGTAAATGCATAACTAATCTATTGTCTGTCAATGCAAAAAGTAAGCACTAATTAGGATGAGTTTGATACAGCCGTGTACGCCTTTTTAGGTTTTTTTGCGTCGTTTTTCTCGTCCTATGTAGCACCGATTGCCTGCGCCCCCTCTGATTTTTTTTTCGTTGCCGATAGTGTGTGACATTCCTCCATTCTCAATCGACTCCCATAACGAAAATGTAAGCCTGATGTGAGTGTGATTTTCCCTTAAAATTTCCAGTCGATTTCAAATAGAAGCAAAAGGAGATTCTTATCCCATTTACAAAAGTTTAGAAGTCCTCCCTCGTCAATAACAACGGTGGATGACCAGTAACAACACTATATTATACTACGACCATAATACTACTGATTTCGGGAATAATTAATTTGCTGAAAACAAACATGAATTCGTGACACACAATTGCCCTTATTTATTCAAATGAATGAGGTCTCGATTGCAATGGGGAAACCAAGACGACTCCAAGAACAGGTCAACAATAGGACAATCAGTAGCTGACCACACCCTTTAAAAGGTTTGAAATGTTTCAAGAATTTTTACGATAGCACAAATCTGGAGCAGAAGTACCACTCAACATCTCAAGGGATAGCAAAATATGGATGTATCTGTTGAAATCAAATTAGCTATATGCAGCCGAGCAACAGCCGTCAACATAGACGCAAATAGAAGCCTCCTACCAGCTGGGATGCTTCTCTTTCCTACTCTTCCGGCTGGCGTTGTCATAGCCATTGTTGAGATTTTAGTCCGACACAACCTTCACTCTGTTCATGGATACAAATATCGTCATCACCACCGGGTGTCCAGTTATCATTGTCACCCCCCTCGGCTGCTCGCCTCCCGTCTTGGCACCACTTGGAGGAAACATTTGTGGAGTAATGGAGTCAACACTCAGTAGCAGCGAAACCCTAGTTGCCGACAGCAGGAGAACCAACATACCGGAAGAGAGGCAATGTCTGCTTTCATGGGCAGGCAGGTTCATTCAAATACTTGATATAAAGTTTGGCTGAAAACAGCTAGAACATGGATTACAGAAACAATTATCCATTGACAATCACCTTCACAAGATAGTCACAATTCAGGGCATATAATATCTAGTGGGTTGAAAGTAACATGAGAACAACCAAAGTCTGACGAAAAACTATGAAAAATAAAGGATTGACCATGAGTTTTAGGCAATATACCACGGGATGCGAGTTTCTGTTTAATTACTTGGTTGGCACAGAGATATTGAGATTCCAAGTTCGCAGTGTTCTCTTGGTTCGAGCTCGTGCGAAGTAACAGGATTCTCCACTTGCTTCCTAGTTCCTACAAATTTTTCCATTCTTAGGTGTGACTAAAGTTTCTGTCAAATGTATGACAATTTTCTTGTCTTTGTTTCAGATTTCTACACAGTAGAAAATATAAAAAAGATGTCGTTCTAGCTAATGTCCGTCCATGCTTGCTCAAAATTATTGCCACTTTCTGAAACACATTCTAATTATGAATGGAGAGAACAAGAATTAAATGCAGCTAAACAAAATGTGAAATTTAATGCACCGCGCTCTATTTCTCTAAACATATGTGAGACTGAGGAGATTATGTAAAATAGTAATAAATACTCAGAGTTTATAATTGTCAGCCTATTCATATGAACTATGGCACCAGAGCCAAAAGGTAAACAAGGTTCAGCTTGTATGCGATACCTTGCTACAAAACTTGAGTAGCTTTTGCTTTTGCTCCCTCCAGTCACTGTCCATTGCTTTTAACAATGATTAAGAACATAGCTCTAGAGCTTCATGCTACATCACAAGTTCTGCACATACCCCTCCCCCATGAATCTGTGAGACTATGGCCATATTACTCACTATATAAAAGGCGGCCGAAATCGCGGCCTCTCAGCCCCCGTGCACTGTTGGTCACTGTAGCAAATAAACAGTGTTGAACAGTGCCGCGATGGGCCCCACCTGTCAGCTGCACGTCGCCACGACGTTTTACGAACAAAGACAAGCAAGCCCAGAAATTGCACGGCAAACCTCCATTTCTCCGAAGACAGGGACCTAAACGTAATTACAGACAAACCCAGGGACCCTGCCGAAAAAAGCACGCGTAGAGCCCCCCTCTTTCCTTCTCTCTCCCCGCGCGAGCCAGAGATCGCCGCCGCCGCCGATACGCCGCGCCAGGCCTCCCCGCGCGCATCGGAGCCCACGGCCGGCTGCGCCGTCGCCGCTTCCTCCTCCTGGCCGAGCGCCGCGTGCCGAGACGCGCGACCGCGCGGGAATCGTCGCCGCCGCATCCGCATCCCTCCGCTGCGTTTTCTCGCCGTCGGTGAAGCTCCGGCGACAAAACCGTGGCGGCGCCGCCACCTACGGCCTCCCCACGTCGAGCCGCTCCGGATGCGCGCACTCGCGCATCACGCTTCGCCGTCGTGCGCCGGTGGCGAGCTCCACGCCGCCGCGGCGTCTCCAGTCGCCGGTGACATCAGCACGACGCCCAGCGGGCCTGGCCTGGCCAGTTGGGCCGCCACACGGGCCGGCCTGGCTGGCTGCTGCGTAGTTTTTTTGTTTTGTTGCTTTCTTCTGTTTTCTGATTTCTAAACCTTTTGCAATTTTCCAAATACAGAGTATTTCAAATACAGGGTATTTATAAATATGACAAACATGTCAGCATTAACACGAACAAAAAACGATGACTAATTATAGCATTTGATCAAACTTCAGATTCAAATATTCAAAAAAAAATCGATGCCTTCCGGATCCGGGCATTTGAAAACCGTAAAAAAAACACATACAAGCAACTTTTAACAAAACGTGCTAAATGTTGCAAAATCAGTAACTTTAAATATATCCATCAACATATCAAAGCAATCACAAAATTAAATACTAACTATTTACGACATACGGTGGAATTTCAAATTTATGTACTTTAAACTTTCAGAATTTCAAATTTAGGTGCTTTAAACTTTCAGATGCCTTCAAAATCTAACCATTTTACGGAAGTAAGAAAAAACCCGAAACTGCAAAACTTTCCAGTTTGAACAATTTTCGAAACCATAACTCTTTTCAACCGTGAGCTTTTTTTAAAATTAGAACAATTTTCAACTTTGCAAATATTCTCGAATATGTTAATTTTTAAGATTAAGTTAACGCTTAAATTGGTTAATATTTGGAGACAACCATAATATACGTTCATTTAACACATTTACGCCATTTTTAAAAATATGGACTTCGTAGTTTTCTTTTTAACATTAAAATAAAAATAATCCACCTGCAAGAAATGAGGAATAGCTATTTTAGGGTTGTTTTCCAAACCACTGTATTTAGAAACCAAATTCTAAAATAGAACATGTTTTAGATAGTTTAAAACACTTTATATGTTGTTTCAGAATATTTAAACCATTTTACGAAACTACTAAATGGCGCCAAATCAAAGGCTGACAGGTTTTTCTTTTAAAAGCAGAAAACAATCCAGGAAGTATTAAAAAAACAGATAGGTGGGCCCCCTGTTTTACAGAAAATCCAGGAAAAGAACAAATATTACAATTTCACAAAAAATACGCACCGCTAAAATATAAAAACATATATCAAAATGGTCAAAAAAATGTGACCTATTTATGCCATACGATGAACTTTTAAAATTGTAATATTTCGAAATTATAAATGCATTCCAGAAATGAACATTTAATAAACGCAAACAAAGTTCAAATACGACGGTCAACCAAATTCTAGATCCGAATATTCCAAAATTTCAAATGGCTTCGAAATCTAAACAATCAATAAACATAAAACTAAAAAAAAAGAAAAAAATGTATAAATACCCATCGACAAAATATTAAAAATATATCAACATGCTAGAGAAAAAATAACTATTTTCCAAAAACCTAGATTACGAGAATTTTATGGGCAAAAACACCCATATTTGACCATTCCAACTCAAATTACAAATTTGAGTATTTAAAATTTTTGTATGACTTCCAACCCTAATCATTTGGTAAACGCTAGAAGAATTTAAATTTACATGTATTCTAAATTGTAAATTTTTTAAAACATGTCTGATCACAAACATCACAAAAATAAATGCTAATAAATTATACCAACATGAAAACATATTTACACATCTCAATTTGGTAAAAAACTAGAAAAATTCTACATACACTTGCTCCAATTATATAAAGTTGAATTTAAAAAAACTCTACCTATGAAATCCAAATGAAAAAATGTGCATTTCCACTCATTGTAGACCTACATTTAAAATTAACAATTTTTGAACATTTCAATTTGCTTAAAAATTGCATATGCTCTAAAATATATCAGCCTGCTCACAAAAAAACACAACTTTTTGCAGGGAACAAAAAATGTTGGAACATTTTAATTGGTAAAGATTTGAAAATTTCAAATTACTGGATATTTAAATATTTTACCAAACATGTGAAAAAATGCACAAAAAAAAATGTAGGCCCATTGAACATAAAAAAATAAAAAACCAAAAGAAAACATCGAAAAAATACTTTCCCTAAATATATCCACTGCAAAAATACAGGTAATATATCAAAACAAACAGAAAAATACACTCCAACTACTTACGCTACAAATAAAACATTGAATATTCAAATTTTGACAAAATGTGCGACTAATTCAAATGCACTTTTCCTAATTTAAATTAAATGTTGGCACCGTTGAAAAATCGATGCCCCTGAATATATCCACTGCAAAAATGCAGGCAATATATCAAAACAGACAGAAAAATACATGCAAACTACTTATGCTATAAAAATTGAATATTCAAATTTTCTCAAAATGTGCGAACAGTTCAAATGCACTTTTCCTAATTTCAATGAACGCTGCAATATTGTACAAAATATAACAAAAAATGCTCGAGAAAAATGCTACTTGCTCATGAGAAAATAAAAACATGTTTGAACTTTCCAATTTAGCCAAGATTTGGGCGAATATACCGACATTTCACAAACTAGATCGAAAATGCTAAAAAAAAACGCTATTTACTTATATCAAAATACAAACATACTAATTCACTAAGGGCGTGGCGTGACGCCACGCAAAATTCCACTAGTCTTATGTAATATGCATTCCCTGCAATGGCTGTCGCAGAGTGGACTCGTCCATGAGATGGCAGAACATGATGTTCCACATTCAGAGGCGTGACATCATTGGCAAAGGAGGTAGACTGGCATCTGCAAAATATTGATGTACAAAAATGGAATACCTTCCACCTTTTAACTTTGAACGAGCTAATTCTCCAGGGCAACAGACCAAACTTTACCTAAAGTTTGACGAAAGATGTCACCACTGTTACTTTAAATCAGCCCCAATATTTTCATGCATATTCACCACAACATCAGACAATAATTTTAGCAAATTTAAAGAAACACAGACAAATTTGCACAGACCAAATATTCTACCAAAAACTGTGAACAAGCTAGATTGAGTTATACCTTGCAAATTTTGATCGATCATTGGTCCAGGACTTCATGCTACCTTTTTTTTGGCATGCAGCAGTTTAAGCTGAACCTATGAAATAAAGAAAAACTTAACATTTCAGAGAACCAACAAACCTCAAACACGAAAGAAGCCCTGTGTTGGTGGAGAAGGCAGAGGGCACACTGTTGGTGGCCAAGGCAATCGAGGGGCTTCTTACCATAAAGCTTCTCAGTCTAGACTGCACATGCAAGAAGGGAGCGTTAGATGGAGGCGTCGGCAAAGAGCGCCCTAGCCCAACAGAGGTAGTACCGTAGTAGCAGTCGCGGCCGCGACGGGCTGCGAAGTGTGAAATTTCACAAAATTAACCCTTTTATCAAACTTAAGCAAAAAATAACCCTTTTCCAAAACTATTTCTAAATCTGACCCTTTTTCATAGCGCCCTACCACGGGTCGCTACACTCTACGTTATAGCGCCCCGCAACGGGTCGCTATGGTGCTGCCAGCGTGGCACGGCGGGCCCAGAGGACCAAAGGATAGCGACCTGGACCGGGGCGCTATGCTACATACCATAGCGACCCACCTTGGGTCTTTATGCTTTTTGTATTTTTTAAAAACATGCGAGCACCGTAGTATCAAAATTTGGTGAAGTGAAGGGATACCGCTGTGAGCCGGGGCGCTACCCTTTGACGCATAGCGAACCGCGGGAGGCGGTACACCTCATCTCTGTGATCCATCAATGCTCATGCCATTGCCTCATGTTCTTCAAATAATCACGGGAGCGAGCATCAAATGCCCTAAGAATAACAGTAGAAATCTTGTCCACCCATTCTGATCTGAATCCTTTTAGATGATCTATCTCTTACTGGAGTACACTCTCACCTTCACCAACTAGAGCTAGGTTTTCTGTTTCAAGAAATAACATATCCTCGCACCATTACGTCAACGTGGATTCAGCGTCCCGAGCTGTGACACTTTGATCAAAGCATCATCATCAGCCAAAGCAGTTGGCCCCTCTGCTTCTTGACACCTCTGAAACATGAAACCAAGTAATTCTGATATTATGGGTGACGCATAACTCCTAATGAATTCTTCCCTTAGTGGAATGCTAGGAATAAGTCTAAAACGATCAATTAGTAAAGATAAGCCCTGCTGGAGAGCACCAGCTATTGCTGGAGGTTTTTAGTCATCCGATCCATACTCGAGTATTGCTCTTTCAGTTCTCTTAATCCAATTTATCTCGTTCTGCACTGATGCTTTCAGGTTATCAAATATCTCTTTCGCCAAGTATGTAGACAAGGCAATAACGATTCCTGAAATTCACTCCTCTCTGCAACTATATCTTATAAGATTGGCCTTATCTACAAGGGGTTGTAGTATCTCATCCATGGAATCAACAAAATCTCTTGTTATCTTATAAGCAAGAGCAAAGACAAATTTAGGATTCTCAACCCATTTTTAGAGTAAAGAAGACGATGAATTTTTTTATACTACGGTGCTATCCCTTCACTTCAAGTACGTACAAATTGCTGCGTACAGTAAAGAATAGATCCAATAGCAACATTCCGGCTCACAACGGTAGCCCTTCACTTTACCAAATTTCGATACTACGGTGCTCGCATGCTTTAAAAAAATACAAAAAGCATAAAGACCCAAGGTAGGTCGCTATGGTATGAAGCATAGCTTGGTCCTCTGGGCCCGCCGTGCCACGCTGGCAGCACCATAGCGACCCGTTGCGGGGCGCTATAACGTAGAGTGTAGCGACCCGTGGTAGGGCGCTATGAAAAAGGGTCAGATTTAGAAATAGTTTCGGAAAAGGGTTATTTTTTGCTTAAGTTTGATAAAAGGGTTAATTTTGTGAAATTTCACCTGCGAAGTAGAGGGACACCCCTCTTGCTTTGGAGGTTGGCCAGAAAGGAATCAGAGAAATAACGGCGACCGTACATGTTGCGCCTCCTTCCGTCCTTCCCATCTCTGTTTAGAAGATCAAGGCAGCTGTACGTGGGAGAAGGAAAAAGGACAGTTTTTTTTTTGCGAGACACGGTACAACGTAGACACTCAAAGGGTTAAGACAAGGAGATCCGTTGTCTCCACTATTATTTAACCTAGTTGTTGATATGTTGGTTGTCCTAATTTCTCGTGCGAAGGAGGATGGCCAAGTGGGGGGTTTAGTTCCTCACCTTGTCGAAGGGGGGTCTCAATTCTTCAATATGCGGATGACACTATATTATTTCTCGAACACGACATTGCGAAGGACGTGAATATGAAATTAATATTAGCACTTTTCGAACAACTCTCGGGGCTGAAAATAAATTTTCACAAGAGTGAATTATATTGTTTTGGGAAAGCTAAAGATGATCAGGAGGAGTATCGTCGTATTTTCGGTTGTGAGATCGGTTCATTACCATTTAGGTACTTGGGTATACCAATACATTATAGAAAATTGTTGAACAAGGAATGGAAACCAGTGGAGGATCGGTTTGAGAAGAAATTGGCGGCTTGGGTGGCGAGAATGTTGTCATACGGTGACCGTCTTGTGCTTATAAATTCAGTTTTAACAAGCCTACCAATGTTCTTACTATCGTTTTTCGAAATCCAAAAGGGGTTAGAAAACGATTAGATTTTTATCGTTCTCGTTTTTTTGGCAAAGCAATCAACTCAAACGGAAGTATAGACTAACTAAATGGAACTTGGTTTGTAGACCAACGGATCAAAGTGGATTGGGAATTTCGGTTTTAGAAGTGCAAAATAAATGTCTCCTTAGTAAATGGTTGCATAAAATTTTGAATGAAGAGGGTGTATGGAAAGAATTATTAGTTAACAAGTACTTAGGAGATAAAACGTTATCAAGTTAAACCTATGGATTCACCCTTTTGGAAAGGCATTATGAAGGTAAAAGATGATTTCTTTAAACGGGACAGCTTTTCAGTAGGTAATGGGGAGCAGATTCAGTTTTGGGAAGATAGCTGGTTATGACCTGTTGCTCTTTAAACTGAATATCCATCCTTATATGTCATAGCTTCCAACAAACACATCATAGTAGCTAATGTTCTTGGGACAGTACCTATTAATCTCCCATTTCACCGGGTATTGGTAGGAAATAATAGAACACATTGGCTTAACCTAGTTGAGAGGCTTATGCGAGTTAACCTTGTAGATGAGGAAGATAAATTTAAATGGATGCTTACTTCCAATGGAACCTTTACAGTTAAGTCATATTATGAGGACTTATTAAATGGACATACTAGATACCTGCATGCGTAAGCATCTATGGAAGTTAAAAATCCCGCTAAAAATAAAAATCTTCCTATGGTTTCTAAATAGAAAATAAATTTTGACGAAAGACAACTTGATTAAAAGAAGGTGGATTGGATGTAAAAAGTGTGTTTTTTGCGATGCGGATGAGTCCGTTGAACACCTCTTCATTAAGTGTCCGTTTATTCGTGATATTTGGAGATTATTGCACTTCACTTATAATGTTTACCCACCTACGAGCATTGCGAATCTGTTTGGTAGTTGGTTAAATGGCATAGATAAAATTACTAAAGCTCGTATTCGTATTGGTGTTGCGGCCATCTTGTGGGCTACTTGGAACTGTAGAAATGACATTGTTTTTAACAAATCAAACTCCACTCATTATTTGCAGGTTATACACAAGGCGTGCTATTAGATCCACTCATGGTCATTCCTACTCCCTGCGGACCAGCGTGGGCTTATGGATGCCGGATGTACCCTTATGCTGACGATTGTGCGGGCTATCTTCAGCCGGGGAGGATGGCTTCAACCTAGACGTCTACATGTTTAATATTCATTTGTTCGAGTGGCTGATCTTTGTTGCCACCTTAAGCGACCCATAAATTGTGAACTTGTACTCTTGGATGTTAAATAATTGCGGGTGGCTGTGTGCATCTTTTGGATGCAGAGGCCGGGGATCCGCACCTCCGTATCTAAAAAAAGTACAACGTAGACGTTCACATACACGCGCATACACTCACCCCTAGGGTTTGAACTCCGGTGGGCTGGGTACAACCGCCCTCCTAACAATCTTGCCACAAGCAAGTTCTCGAATAAGGGTAGTTCGTTGGGAGTTCTAGCGCGGGAGGAGGAGACAAATCAAGGCGTGCTATCGAATAAGGGCGGTTCGTTGGGAGTTCTAGCGCGGGAGGAGGAGACAAATGTAGCTAGCCTACGATGTGGTAGTTGTTCCAACCTATCACGGAAAAAATGGCTGGAGTTGTTTCACGAGGAGGTGTGCCGCGTGCGGCGGCCAAATTTGTGGAACGGAATCTGTGTGCGAGAGAGTTTTTCGTGCGTGTGAGATGAGGTATAGGTGTGGAGTGGCATTTTGTGTAATTAGGGATATTAAAATTAAGACAAGAGGGAGCACTCTCAAGACATCACCATTTTTTACCGTCAGATCTCTCTCACAATCCATCTTGTCCGTTAATTGATACGTTTACCACAGTGGGCTCAAAATCCCTAGGGGATGCTACTCAGCCCATCAAACTCACGCTACGTGATTTCTTTGGGCCTTTGCACCGGCCCATATAAATCAGGTGGTGGTGTGTTGGTTGGATGACCTGTCCAATGCGAGTCGTCTCACCAGTTCACCACGTCCGCCCACATCCCCGACTTCTCGCCCAGGTGCCGCCGCCGGGAGAGCCTGGTGCCACTGCCACCGCCGTTCCTCTGGCTGGCAGCTCATCTCTACACTCATCGGCATCCCCGAAATCCCACCTCCCTACACGAGCTCGCCTCACTTTCGTGCCCTGATTCCGTGAGCCGGCAGGACACTGGCATCCTGTAGGTCACCTCTGCTCGACTGCTCCGGTATGCTCGAAATCAGGTTCGGTGTCTGTGCCCATCACCCCGTCCCCTTTTCCACAACCCAGCAACGTGAAGGCGGGTAGGCGTCGCGGAGAAGGTGCATCGAACGGTCTCATCTCCTACGGCAGTGTGGACAACTGGACCTCTCTCTCAGTGGGAGAACCATAGATGCTCCGCCACATGCGCCATTCCCTCTGGCTCGCTCTCACTGTCGACACCATCTATGAACATCCCTTCCTCAGATCAACCCCTTGGAGACGCAGAGAATACTACGAGTTTTCGTCCGAGGTAAATGCCTATCATGCTCTGTCCATTTTTTTTTTTTTTTTGAAATGTTGTTAGTCTGAAGTATGAACACATCCATGATCCATGACTCCTGTCCGAGGCAAATGCCTATCATGCTTTGTCCGTCTTTTTTTCTTTTTCTGAAACAATGTTAGTCTGAAGTATGAACATGTCCATGATCCATGACCATTGGCATGTTCTTCCACCATGGACAATCAAATAGATCGAGATGCTGGGCTATCGCTCGGCGTGGCATAGGCGGAAGGCCGATTGTTGGAGATGCTGGTGGTGTTCGAGTGCGTGCGCAGCGGCAATCGAGGGGGTGCATGGACCTGAAGAACCAAGGGAGGAAGCCCATAAGCTGGGGGAACTGACCTGGGTCGGCGTCGTGCTCAGTAAGGTGAGGGGGCTTGAGTACCTCCACGAGGCGCCTCGCGTCCTCCTATCTGACATCAAGTCCATCGATATCCTCCTCGACTGCAAGTTCAGAGGCAAGGTTCGGTTTGCTGTTTGATTACACTCTTTGTCAGTCAAATTAGTATCAAGATTCAGGAGATGATCAATACGTGATATATTTTGGTGCGTGCAGATCACCAATCTTGGCATGGCAAAGTTCCTGACGATCACTCACTTTAGATGTTCTATTTAGCCGTTCTTTTGCAATAGTTACATTCTCGATGAGGTCCTTGTAGTAGTAATTTACACATCAATATCTCATTTATCCAAGGTAAACATATTAAGGAAATTTTAATACATCAAACCGTCAGATTCTAGATGCTTAAAGAAAACCAAACTATTTCAAAAACATCTTTTGTCCATTAACAATTTACAAAATTTATGTAGTTAAAAGAAGTACGATTCCTAACAATTTATTTACCCAATAGACGGGCGCGGCAACGCGCCTACATGATCTAGTTAGAACAAAGTGTGACACCACGGGAGAGAAACGAGTAGGAACGCAAAGAATAAATACCTGCAACTGTAAACAAAGGTTAGGCGACAGAGGCGACAGAGGAGGCAACCAAAAGCTCTCGGTCCTCGCCGGCGGATCCGCCGCTCCCCTTCGCCTCCGGTCGCCGTTTAGGCGCCGTGAGGTGGAGGGGAGCTCCGGGATCTCGTCGTGCCTGTAGTTAGTTAGGGTTAGGTCTTGGTCTCTGTCTCCGGGCGTCGACACCGAAGACGGTGGCGGTGGCGGCGCCATGTCGGAATAAGTCCTCCCCCTCCTTTCCCCGTTCCGGCGGTGACGTCGGGGAGGTAGTGGAGGTGCTCCGTCGGGTCCCCTCTTCCGTTCTTGCTCCTCCGGCCGGCCGTGGTGGTGGGGAGAGGAGCTGGTGGGTCGGGGTGATCTGCTTTTGGTGGTGGTGCGAGTGGTGGTCTTCTTCGTCGAGCTTGCTCTGGCCGGCCGTGGCGGCGAGGGGAGCGGCCGGCTGGAGGTTGGGTGCTGGTGCTGGTGGTGGTCCTGGGTGGTGCCGCGACGGCGGGAAGATGGGTGGAGCGGTGGTGAAGGCGCTGAGGCCGTGCTCGTTCAAAGTCCTCGGTTTCCGTCGCGCAGCGGCGGACGGCTCAGCGGTCATCTACAAGGTGTGGAGGTGCCTTCTCCACGGCGGCAGGCGGTACGGCGGCGCCGGCGACGCCTAGGAACTTGGGGCTGCGGCGGTGGATCTGATTGAGTTTTCTGCAGGTTACTCGGGGGGCTTTGTGCTTTTTCCTGGGAGCCCGTTGTAATTTTCTTTCTTTCTGTGGACTTCCTTGTAATTTGTGCGGGGTTTCCTGTTTATGCATCAGATCCTTTCCTCAAAAAAAAAAAAAAAGTGTGACACCACCAAGCCACCTCCTCCCATACACAAGCTTCATTTACATTACAGGATTTGCGTAGTTTAGCTAGCTCATGAGCAGCAGTATTAGCTTCACGTCGACAGGAGATCACATCACCTCGAGAAAACCACGTACGTAGCTGGATATTGAGGTCATTTAGCAATGCTGCCCATTGGGAGGTATCTCGCCCTTTCTTGTTAAGAGCTAGTGCAAGCAACTGTGAATCTGTTTCAAAAACTACTCGGATAGCACCAATATCAGCCGCCAAATCCATAGCTCTCGCTAGCGCAAACAACTCTGCACCAAATGCACTCCCTCCAATTTGCCAGAAACTGCTGATACTATCTCCCGTGTGTGATCTCGAGCTATAACACCCCAGCTAGCTTGCTCATCGCCCGGCGTGAACGTTGCATCCGAATTGAACTTCAGAACACCCTCGACAGGAGGTTTCCATTTTTCAGGGTCAGGTTTAAACACCTTGTGCTTCTTGCTGAAGGTCTCCAGAAATTCTTCAATTTGAGAAACACTCCTCCGAACAATGCCTTCACAAGACAGCGGGAGAGAGACGGCAGGGCAGGGGTGCGGTCGCGCGCGGTGGTGCGAGGAGAGCTAGCGCGGCGGGGTCTGCCGCCGCCGAGGAAGAGAGGGCAGAGGGATCGTGCGCGGCCCAACTTTTACATGGGCTTTGTCGAATTGTCTTCTGCGTTGCTGGACGTCTGAGCGGGCCGAGACGAATCAGTTCGCACGAGCCCGCTGTGCCTATCGTCAATTGCAAATGATATAACCTGGACGCTTAAGGCTTAACGCACCAAGTTTTTTACGCACCCAAGAGCCCTCGAAAGGAGATCTCACAAAGTCATCAACGATGAAATCTTGTTTGTAGAAAGTAGTTCCCTGTAGAGACTGTGTGTCTCAAAGTTCTAAATGTGCATGCTGGCACATTGTACTAACTGTTACTTGTTTCTGATTCTAAGTCGTGTCCATGATTTCGTCGGTCAACAACTTAAAACTTTGATTATGATATGTGTCCAAAACATTGGTACGTAGAAAAATATATGAGATGTTTTTTGCAAGACAGAATGAGGTGATACCATTATACATTCATGATTCATATCTATACATCTATACTACTATTAAAAGAGCAAACACCTTCGGGATACATTAAATTCGTGCCGTCCAATAACCCGATCAACGATCTAGATCGTTCCAATGTTTGACAACTCAACACACCTTTTCAGTTTGAGTTAATTACATATATTGCCACTGCTAAAACAAAAAGGATTCTTTTCGGTAACTTCCTTGAACGCCGGCGACACTCTCGACGCCCTCGCGAACCCCGACGAGAGATCCCCACTCCCCAAACGCGGCGCCACCTCCCAGCGCAACGCCGGCGCCACGCCCTCTGCACAGCCTCCCATCGGCGTCCCGACGGCAGATCCCTAGCCTGCGAGACCCCGTGTTCTCCCGCTGCACCGGCCGGAGGTGACTGACCCGACCGACCCGACCGGACCAAAGCGTCAACGCCGCCGCCCGACCTGCCGGTGAACTCTCCTCCCACCCCACCGCCCCCAAGCCTGGCCGTCCGCGATCCCCAGCGACGACGCCGCTGCCGCGCGCGGCAGGCGCGGCGAGATGCTCCGCCTCAGGGCGTTCCGGCCGACGAGCGACAAGGTGGTGAAGATCCAACTCCACCCCACTCACCCCTGGCTGGTCACCGCCGACGCCAATGACCGCGTCTTGGTCTGGGATTGGGAGCACCGCCAGGTACCACTATCTACCTGAGATCCCGCGCTGAATTGGGCCCTCTTATATACTTTTCGTCCCAATTTCTTCTCGTCCTGCTGAACCAGCTTAGCAACCTCTGTCTGCGATTGAACTGATCTCCACTTGTTTGGAATTCGTTGGTGTATGGGGCGTTAGGTTATCCATGAGCTGAAAGCGGGTGGCGTCCATGAATGGAGATTGGTCGGTGTGAAGCTTGAGAAGCTGGCAGAGGGAGAAACTGGTGGCGTCCATGAATGGAGATTGGTCGGTGTGAAGCTTGAGAAGCTGGCAGAGGGAGAAACTGGTAGGTTGTGCAGTAATTCTGGTTGAAATAGCTTGTTGGGCATGTCGTAGGGTTGTTATGCGCGGTTGGAGTGATAATGTTAGATTTGGCTGTTTTCCCGTTTGCTGAATAGCAGTGGACTGTTGCTTAAATTGTTGAAATGTGTCGTTTTAACTGATTGCCAGTTAAATTAGCCATAGCTATTTAAATAAACAACCGTCTTCTTACACATTCATCTTCAAAAAGTAACAACAATGATAATTGCTGTACTGATAATTGCTCAGTTGCATCCTCGAACTACAAAGCTGACCGAAGCAGTCCCTGACCTTTGAATTTTGGTTTGCTTACTTCTCGCTGCTCATGTGGCGCTACAGTACATGTGAATCATCTGACTCTATACAACAAAGTAACATTCCAGTCACAGCGTGCAAAATATCACAATGCTCATCCATCCCTCGAGCTTATTCACTGACTGTGCGGCTGTTGTCAAGCTCCTGTCCAAGAAGGAAGATGATCATTCCAGTGGTCCAGTCCAACTACGTTGAAGAGGCCAAACACGTGTTGAAATTCTTTGATTACATTCTTTGATGACTACAGGATTATGAAGACATGGAGAGAGAGAGCAACTCGGCAGCCCATGAACTGGCCAAGCTGGGCTCAAATACAGGAAGTTTATTTTTTATTTTTTATGCCCCTAAATGTATTTTGCCTGTCATATGTAATGAATGTAAATTCTGATCCAAATGTGATATAAAGCTCTCTTTCGCCTAAAATAATGATAATAAACTAACACGCTGTTTCTATTCTTCTAAGCAATGACCAACATATAGAGGTTGTCACTGCGGTCTATGCCATTGTGATAAGCAGAAGTGTCATCGTCACTAAGGTACATCAGTTTACTTGTAAGAGACCTACAAAACTTTACAGGGGTTTATGGCATGTTTCAAAATATTGTCAGATAAAAAGAGAATAGTTAGAGATGATCTCCAAATTAATGCATGTTCTTAAATTGACAGTGCAAAAGTTAGTTATGATAAATTGATGATAGACATTTTCGTGGAACATTTATTTAGAAGATTTTATTCCGTGAAGATGTCGTGTTATTTCTTTTCTGGAATAGGTTTGTGCGCCTCCGTGAAGCATATTTTTTTCTCTTCCGTGCTTGCACGGGCATGCATGTTTGCTAGCGCGCACACTGCACACACACGCAGGCTGGGAGTCAGTCTGTATATAGCCAAAGGGCCGTATAGAGCCTTCTTTTTCTCTGGGTTAAATAACAGTGGTGTTTGCACACATATATAATAATATAATATGTATATCAGATAATTATAATTATATTGACTATTAGAAGCTATACAGTTGTACTTCTTCTATCTAGCTCTTTGATCGTGTAATCTTATATGACGTGAAGGGTAATATCCTATAGTCAGATGAGATCTGCATGTGAGGGGGATTTTGAACTGAAGATGCAATTTTACGATCCTTATTTAAATTGGATATTTTTTTAGTCTTAAATTAGAGTTGGCACAGTTTGAAAATGAAATTCATGATACTCTGCATTAACCTAGGATTAAGAAGGTTGTACAAAACCATAGAGAGCGGGAGCAAACCAGAGAATATATTTTTTGTAAACTTATTGGTTATTAGTGAAAGAGCAGTACCATTCTACTGTGGTTAGCATGTGAATCCATGCACATGGATACCTTTGAAGATTTTTTGCCTGCATACATGAACTGAAGGGAGACTATAGATAACCCAGTCGTACTCTTATGTATTGATTTTGATTGAACGTTTACTATTGTAGGTTGTTGCTGAGAAGGGGATGCGCAGCTTTGTTCTAAACATACAAGTATGTCAATGTTCTTTCACCCCCTCGGATTTACACTATACGGAAAGTATAAGTCACTTCCATTTGCACTATATTTTTATAAACTCATGGTTTTGACTTTGACAAAATAATAGCTCGGGAATCTGCATGTGTTCTTTTCACAATCCTATTTGGGATCGTCTCCACAATTATTAAAAGGTTTAACTAAGACGAGCATATGAGGGACCAGTTGAATTAAGGAGTTGTTCAGTAACTTGAATATGTTTACAGTAATTTTGTTTTATAACTCTTTCACATGTTGACTTGATATCGCAACATATTTTTTGCCCTTTTCTTCTATCCAGCTTTTAGAGGATTCCAGATATGGCAATTTCTTTGGGAGAGAAACCAGGAGGGAGGAGGAAGAAGAAGTACAACCTTTTGAAAGCTATGGTTTATTGGGGAGAGGAGATTTGGTGCTCCCGAGCACCAGTGATCCCGGTGGTTTAAAAAATTCAAAAACAATATTTATGAGTTATAAAAATTCTGACAAAAAATCATGGCTGTAACCAATGATGTATCCCACAAACGTGCAAAAAAATCAACTTCAAATACGTTGTATTTTGGGACAAAAGTGTGGACTAAATATGTATATTTTCAAACCTCCAATTTTATCAAATTTTGTCATTTTTGTGTAGATCAGAATACAAAGTATTCGAGCATGATATTTTGCACGTTTGTGGGATATATCATTGGCTACATCCGTATTTTTTTTCAGATTTTTTTAAACCTCATAAATAGTGTTTTTGAATTTTTTAAACCACCAGGATCACTGGTGCTCGGGAGTCAAAGACATTTTCCGGTTATTGGGACGCTAACCCCCACATATGTATTCCTTCTCCAGTTTGGTGTGCTCTTTTTAAACATTCGTTCTGTAACTCTTGCATTTCATTTGGAAGTTGTTAGATTAGATCTGTTGCTAAGATGCATTTGAACTTCCATGAATTATTGTCTTTGTATCGATATTATTGCCACATTATGTTATTAAAACAAAAATTATACGTGCGTTGCACGTGCACGTGTACTAGTCTCTACTATATAATATGGCTTCAGGTGATGGTTGGTACGTTTTTCAAAGTTCCGATTTTACCCCTGTGTTCTCAGAAATATTACCCACCACTACCACCCATAAGTCATACTGGTTCGTTTTTTTTTCTCTGTCCAAACTGGTTGAACCCAACCCAAAGGTTTGGCTCGGTCTCTCTTTCCTCTCTCGCTCCCGTGCTCGTCTCGCTCCTCTTTCGCCTCCGCCGTCGCCCTCTGATTCCGGCTGACTCCGGCAGACTCCGCCGCCGTGCTGCGGCGCGGTCGACGAGCCAGTCGATGCTCCACCTCCTCCTCTTCTTTGATTCGAGTTTCCTCAACTGGCGTGGCTGTGCGCGACCCAGCCCTAGGCTTGGGTTTCGGGCGGTGCCTCGGCGACTGTGGATCAGCGGTAAGGCTCCCAGAAGTTGGATGGCATAGGCCCCGCCCAACTCCAAGTCTCCGATCCGTCGAGCGCCGCCCGTGCCCCGGCCGTTCTGGGCTTTGGATTTGAGAAGGAAAATCGAACTGGATATGCTACGGATGGTCCCGACGCTTCTCCCGGTCCAGCCGCGGCGCGCTGGTCGGCGAGGCGGGGCCTCGCCCAGGCCCACTTCATCCCGCGCTCCGGGGCGACGACGCGTTCCTTCCCGAGCTCGTCGGGGGCGGCGAGTTCTTCAGCGGAGACATCTTCGGCGGCTTCGGGTCGCTGCTGCAGACAACAGGGCGTCGTCGACCCTCCAGGAGTTCTCGGCCTGCTACTTCCTGAACGCGCAGAAGGAGATGTGGGCGGCGGCCGGTCTTTGCCCCAGCCTGACATGAGAGCACATCTCTTTTTTAAATGCAAGGAAGTATAGAAAGTTTGGGATCTCAACAGCGGCGTGAGCTCGGCGGCGACAAGAAGCGGCGACCGCAACGATCCAGTCGCCGGTGTGCTTCTCCCCCGACGTTGGACTGGTAAGGCCCCGCTTCCTCTTCTTCTGCATTCCCCTACCCGTCATCTTAATTTCTATTCTATTTGGTTCATTGATTTCTAGGGTCCTGAGCTATCTCTTCTAGGATCTGAGCTATCTCTTCTCTGTAAATTAAATTAAGTCTTGAGAAACAAGGGGGAAAATATCAATCAGAGGTCTTGGTAGTTGTAAACAACCGTGTAGGTTAATTTATCAAATGTTTTGACTCTGATGAATTTGGAAACGCACAACAAAAATAGTTTGGCGGCAGCGGCAAATTACACTAGCATGACGCCGGGTGGACACACTCAGTACTATGCGGCACGTCGCCGGCGCTGAATCTGTCGCTGGAGCGCCGCGTACCCTGAATACCAAGTGTGGATTGTTGTGGATTCAGATCCCCCCCCAGTATCTATTTCTGCTGTCGCACCATGTCGCTGCCGTGGCATGTGACACCATGTTGCAGCACTGATTGGGAAGCTGGTCACCTTTTGATCCTTCAGTCACTTCACGGGCAGAGTACTTGCAGTGCTTCATGTAGATTTGAATGGTACCTATAGATGCGAGGCTGTTGTTTTTGACAGTTCTTTTTTGACACTGAAACTGAAATTATTGTTCTATTAAATCTACAAAAGGTCGGCCAAATACCACCTTGTCGACGCTATATCACAAGGCTGGATTAATGAATTCAACTCCGAGAACTTAATGTATTTTAATCTGTTTGTTTTCCTACTGCTGCATTGAACTCCAAATATTGACCAAGAGCAGTTCCACAGCAGGAGGAATTGGATTTTGTAAAGTATGAGTGTTGTCGATTGAATGTTACCATTTGATTCATGCATGCCTCTGCCATTATTTACTTGTATTGTCATGATCATTAGCTTGTAGAAACATTACATCACAATGGTAAATGTATGGACTATGGAGTCCCAAGCAATTATGGTTTTTGATGTTTTTATGTGTCTTACATAAGTATAAGTAGGCAACAAAGAATTTAAGATGACAGTGTGGACTCATATCTTCTCTTTTACTTGTATTTCTCTCAAGGTTCGCAAATTTCAAGTGAGAAAAATCTGCAGCGTGTCTGTTGCTGCTGCTGCTGCCAGAGATCACCACGACGGGCATGGCGAGCTGCGGAGCTGCTGCTGGAGATCACGATGACTAGCACGGCGAGCCGCGGAGCTCTCTGGAGGAGCGCCGAGAGTGGCGGCCGGCCAAGCGGAGGAGTTGCGGCGGCAACGGCCGGCCAACGGAAGAGCTCCGTGGCGGAGCGCCAGAACCGGCGGCCGGCTGAGCGGAGGAGCTCTGGGGAGGAGTGGTGTAGATGGGCGGCCGAGCCGAACAACAACCTACAACACCTGGGAAAGTTCGAGAGACGAGCAACGGAAGATCAGTGTGTGAGAGGAGCGCCTAGAGGAGTAGCAGGGCCTCCAGTGAATCGATCGGAGGAAAGAGACTCAGCGACACATATCCTGTTTTGAATCGGAGGATAATTATGCGAAGCTTTAAATGTATTTTTTTTTGTAAAACGCACAATATTAAGAGTGTTCGAATTATTTGAGTCAAATTGTATTTATACTCGATGTGATGGTGACCTTATAGATTATAGCATGAATGTTTGTTGTTTCATAACAATGAATCGTTAGGCTGGGATTAACCGAATGCATAGTTAGTTGCAGGGAATCTGTAGTGACGGAGATTCATTCCCAACGGGGGATTGGGTGATCACCCAATACCTGCAGGGGTTAGTTCCCTGCATGTAATGATTCGCTAGCAACCGAATGAAGCCTGAATGAGATATTCTGAAGATGAATAGCGATGGAGCTTTTTCACCTGATACGGGTGTCGGTGGCTGGGGTTTTGCTATTCGGGACAGTGCAGGAACTGTTAGGGGCTCTGACGCTGGTTGTATCATGCAAACAGCGAGTGCTGCGTTGGTTAAAGCTCGAGCATGCCAAGAAGCTTTACATGAGGCAGCGGGCTCGGGAATGGGGAGAATTGCAAGTAGAGGCGGACGCACAAAATTTAATCAAGGCGTTTCAGTTGCCTTTTCTTTCTGTCCTAAACCCGTAATAAGTTGGCACACGAGTTTGCGGCCTTGGGTGTGCGTAGAAGGGAGAGACAGTCGTTGTGGCTGGAATCCTTGCCGGTCGATGTAAATGTACTGGTGGCCAGTGTTTCTACTAGCCTGTTAATTAATGAAATCTAGGGTTTCTAAGTCGAAAAGAAAGGAAGATGGTTTTGTATTTTCTGGCATTTCTGTTATGTCTCCCTAAGAATCATAGCGCGAAAAGTCCAAATTATTGAGGGGTAGAAACCAAAGCACCAAAATATCTGACAGATAAACAACCTATTTAGAAACGGTAACAATATTCGGCCACATATCTATTTATGTTCACATGTGCGTCGTATTGTGCATTAACAAAAATTAAGCGACCGTAGCATCGCACGGGAGCTTTGCTTATCTGCATATTATTGAACCTTTGGTATCACTGTTTTTGTAATAATGTTATGTGTATAATTGGAAGCTTGGAAGTGTTCAAACAGGCTGTACTGTGCTTTGTCATGATTCTTTCTCAGTATATACATAGCTGTATTTTGTTTTCCTTTCTGCTGCTAAGCGTGTTTTTACATCCCTCAGATCTTTGAGAAGAACCCAACCACTATCAAGAACTATGGCATCTGGCTCCGTTACCAGAGCAGAACCGGCTACCACAATATGCACCTGCAAAACTTTGCTGAAACCATCATGGAGTTTAATAGGTTCCATTTTTTATTTTGAGCCTGAAATCCATTATATTGTCAGGTTACATTCGAGCACAAGAGCAGTGACATTATCTGTATTTAATGGCATTATGCATATTCGCCTTATGAAGACACACAATGAGGCATGCTCATATCCATAATAGGCTAATAATTGCTATCATCTGCTGCTACTTAACAAATACTACTATATTAGAGGCCTTAATGTGGTGTCAATTTTTGGTATGTGTGTACTTTTGAGGAATGTGCAAAAAAACTCGACGCATTATGAGGGCAATAGAGATGTGCGAAGACATTCTGAGATTCAAAAAAGAGTTATGCACTAGAACAATTTACTTCAACTTGTGTAATTTTCTTAATAACTAGCTTGCAGCCGTACCAAAAAGGAAAGAAGTTGGAGAGGGAATAGGTATTTATCGACATATGAATAGAAGCCATATGTCATGTCGTTTTGCATCTTTTTGAATCTAGGATAATTGTTTCATCGGAGTGTATATTTTTCTCCGATATCCCGTAGCAACGCACGGGTATTCAGCTAGTAATAGTAATAATAATAATAATAATAAAAGCATTAAGGTTTCTTGTGGTACGTCATTTTTTTTGCCAATTTTGTCTTCCAGAAAATCACATATTTACCCACCACTGCCACCCATAAGTCATATACCGGTTCGTTCCGATTTTGCAATCTCGTGGTCAACACAGCGAAGCGGTAGGTGGAAAAAAGAAAAACGAACTCACCCTCGACACCCACCCGGCCACCCCCGACCTCACGCAGGGCCCCGGTCGCCGCTTCCCACTCCCGGCCGCCTCCCCATCCCCGCCGCCGCTCTCCCACCGCCGGATCTCCTCCCTTCGCTGCCGGCCCGCGTCGCCGTCGGCCATCGTCCCGCGCTGCCGTCCCGCCGCCGGCCGGGCCGCCGCCCACCAACCAACGCCCTGCAGCCCTGCCCCGATCCTCAGCACCGCTGCCTGCATATTCCCCGCGCGCCGCCCGGCTTCTCCGCCTCCGGCGAGCCACCGCGCCGCCCTGGCTTCTCCTCCGCCGGCCGCATCCTAATCTTCCCCCGCGCGCCGGCCGCCGCATCCTCTCCACGCACGCCGGCCGCTGCCATATCCTTTCCCGTTGCCAGTCGCTTCTTCCTCATCCTCGCGTCGGGTCCGGGCGTGGCTTCCTCCACCGCAGGCCCGTTCGCCGGCGATTGAGGGCGCCGCCGGCTCCAGCTTCCTCGCTCCAGGGTGCCGCCGGACCAGTCTTCTTGGCTCCAGGGCGTTGCCGGCCCGATCTGACCAGGTTCCGTGCATCCCCCACGCTGCTTCTCTTGATGGGTCGTGGACCTCGTGGTGCCGCTCTGCCTTTCTTCTCGAGATGCAGTAGCATTTTTTTGTTTTCATTCGTCTAGCAGCAGCAGGATAGCTCCAGATTTTAGTGAAAACGTGCAGTACAGGCAGCAGCAATTCGTGCGACAGCAGCAGCAGCTGCTCTCTATTCCTCCCACGCTCAGGCGCGCGGCAGCTGCTGCTCTCTCTCTGTGCTAGCTAGAGCTGTAGCTGCTCACTCTCCTTCACCTGATTGAGTTCGTCGGTCCGTTGTTTTTTTGCTGGTACGTAAGGACCTACCTATAGGCATGTTTGTGGCGTTTTCCCCCTTGGCGAGACTGTCGAAAGTATGGTGTTTGCAAAAGGTTCAGTTGAGTTAAACTACATATACGAGGTCATTTTTTTTGGTAACTATGGCAGGCCAAATCTAGCTTCTTCGCGGGAGCAAGGAGGAGTTTCTGCAGACGAAGTGACTCAAGTAGGAGCTGCGGGTGGAGGGCGGCGTCGCACACGGCTCCCTGTGCAACCTCGACCAAGAGAAGGAGGCGCGGCTAGACCTGGCCGATGGAGAAGGTCGCCGGTCGATGTGTGGTGCTCGAGCCAGAGCAGGGGCCCTCCTAGGCATGGCGACGGAGATGGAGACCGAGAGGTCTGAGGGAGGAAGGTGACCGGGAGCACAAGGAGGGTGCGGAGGGAGACAGACGGAGGCCGGCGGCGCGGATGGAGAGGGGCGACGGCCGGCGACGCGGAGGCAGACGGTGCGCGACGGCGACGGCGCAGGAGAGATGGTGCACAACGGCGGTAGGCTGTGCTGCGGAGGCGGCCGATGGGATTGAGGATTCGAGCACTGCGGGAGAAAGATTAGCGCGTGTGTGTGGGACCCTGGGTGCGTGCGTGTTGTGTGTGTGCTGGCGTGGCTGCGTGCTGTGTGCGTGCGTGGTGGGTGTTGTGTGTGTTTTGTGTGTGTGACATGTGGGGTTGACATAAAAGTGTTTCATCATCGGAACAAAACTATAAAATTCTACTTTTTCCTTGGACTTATGTTGGCTATGCTTATTATGCTCGATCCATTTTGCGGGAATATTTCTCTTTTAAAATACGGATGCAAATGTTAAACAAAACATTTATGTCCCGTTGCAGCGGAAAGAGGAGTGTTTTATCTTTCATGTCAAAGTTAAAATTGTTTAGAAGTATATTAAAATTTGAAGAAATTTATGACTTACGATTATTTGATACTACTTTTTTACACCGACTAATTTAAAAAATTCACATAAAAGTCTATATATATATATATATATATATATATATATTGTTTGTCTACGCTTAATTTATATATATGGATTGTCCAATGACCGGGAACACATAATGTGCAACGATATGAGTCAAACATATTTAGGTAAAATCAACCCGTTGCAACGCACGGGCATGTTTCCTAGTATTTCACATATATTAGTTATTAAAGTTTTGTACTCCCTCCGTCCCAAAATAACTGTCTTAGATTTGTCAAAAATTAGATGTATCTAGACATGAAACAAGTATATATACATTCACTTTTGGACAACTTTGAGACACTTATTTTGGGACGGAGGGAGTATTAAATACCATACGAAATAAAACACGTTCTTACATTTTGAGACCGAAGGAGTATTTTGTAGCCAATAGCATATTACATGTCTCTTAAAAAAATGTTTCACTTGGGCCATGTCCATTTCTTCTTTGTTCTTCTTTGTATTAAATGCCATATGAAATAAAACGCGTCATACATTTTGTTTTCGTGCATTTTGTTCCTTTCTTCGGTGGTATTTTCCGGCTCGTGCGTTTTCGTTCGTTCTTTCCAGGGTTTCCCTCTCTCTTGTTGTTTACCGATCGTGGTATTATTTCCTTTGTTTTCACTTCTTTTATTTTTATTCATCACAAATGGTTTTGCAATCTGTAGAGTTCTTCTCATTTTCCCATTCAAGTTCAGGTTTCCAGCTGGCAAATTTGCATCAATGAGCGCTGAGTATCAACCGAACCTCTCTATGATAATTAGAATTGCTAAGAGCATCTCCACCAGGGCCTCCAAATTGGTATTCGGCACCCCCAATTGGGCCTCCTTTGGGGGTGCCGGACATGTGTCCGCCCAAGATTTGGAGGCCCTCCACAGCGGCACCCCGAAAGGTCCACCCAAACGCCCAAAATTTGAACGAACTGTCGAACACCTTGCGGGCATGCCATGGTCGCCGCCGATCAACATCACGGAGAGTACGAGGCGGAACAGGACGGCGGTGCATGCATTAATAAAAATGTCTCAAATGATTCCGGCAATCAAATAGCTTTGCCGCGCCGGAGAAAAAGTCATAGACTTGGCATAGTTTCGACCGCGCCGGAGAACAATCTCCAACCCCGGCCATAAAAAAAAGGATCGATCGCGCCGGAGAACAAGTCTCCAAGGCCGGCCATCAAAAGGGCGCCTCCCTGGCGCAATGGTTCATGCCGATCACGCATCGGCCTCCTCCTCGACTTCTTCGTCGTCGTCACCTTCCTCGCCTTCCTCTCCGGATTCCTCGAGCCCCGCCGCTTCGGCCTCTGTCTTCTCAGCCTGAACGCGCCTCCGTTCGGCCACGAAGTAGGCCTTCTGGGTTGGGCTCATGCCGGTCGTGTTCGTGGCCACGAACAGACGCTCCTCCTTCTTCTCTTGGTTCCTAATCTTGGTCCGATGCATCTTGAAGTAGAGCTTCCACTTCTTCTCCGCCTTGGCTTGTATCTTCTTCTTCTCGACAACGTATAACTTCACCGACTCTTGGATGTTGCCTGAGGCGCCCGAGGCCCCCGGCTTCTTGCCAACCCTGGCGGCCGCCTTGCACGCCTTCACTCCCATCTCCGGACGATCGGCGCTAGCAGCCGTCAGCCTTCTTTCATCTCCCTCGGCGGTGGATTGGTCTTTGATATGGCTCTTCCACTTCGGGCAATTTTTAACCAACTCCCAAACATGCATGAACTTGTATGGCTTCTTGGAATCCATCGCCATGTCAATATACATGTACTTGGTATCGGCCAGCTACACAAACAAAGGCCAAGTCAAGTATGCATGTCAATATGATGGGTTACAAGTTAAGATGATCGTTTAACCTTGTCGGCATCGTTCTTGCCACTCTCGTCTCTCATCAAGATTTGCTCATTGCAAACATGAAACTTGGTAGTGAGATTCGAGATGACGCCCCAATGACTCTCAACCGATTTGGCATTGCGGTTAGGCAAATCTTCATGAGGAGGTGATACGCGTAAAGCACACGTTCGTTGGGAGACCCCAAGAGGAAGGTATGATGTAATGTAGCAGCAAGTTTTCCCTCAGTACGAAACCAAGGTTATCAATCCAGTAGGAGTAGAAGCACTTCTGAAGGTTGTCGGTGGAGGAATGTAATGCAGCGCAACACCAGGGAAACCAGCACCTGACGTGGAACCTGCACACAACACAATCAAACTAATTTGCCTGAACGATACAGTGAGGTGTCAATCTCACCGGTCTTGCTGAAAACAAAGGTTAAACGGATGGTGTGGAAAATGATGTTTAATTGCAGAGAATGAAAAGGAACAATGATTGCAGTAGGTTGTATTTATCAGATGTAAAAGAATGGACCGGGGTCCACAGTTCACTAGTGGTGTCTGATGCATCCAAAATGCATCTACTTTTCCAAGCATTTTGCTTCATAATTTGCTTCGGAATCTTCCCATATTTGAATAAAGGGTCAATCGTTTCTGTGCCCTACCTACCTCAGTTTTATCTGTTTGTGCCACCCCCGCGTAGTTTCTCTCGTCCGTGCCCTGGCTGGGCCGCAAATGGCCCGCGCACGACCAAGACGGCCGTTTCCGTCTGGTCAACCTCGTTTCACCGTAACTTGGCCTGGCTTGTGGGGTCGGCCTGGCGCGGCTCGGTT